>JASSUY010010040.1:0-14401 GCA_032466535.1 Forpus xanthops | reverse complement strand
ATACATTGGTGGTTAGCATAAGAGGTCCTTTTCCATGATTAGGATATGTGATTACAGAAATAATGCAAACATTGATAGCAATTAATCATGGGTATCTCAATGCAGTTTCCCCTTTTATCCTTTATTCTCAAGGATTTTTTTTTTCCACAATGTCATTTCTTAAAAATATTAGTGCTTCTATTATAAGCTTTTGTGCTTGGAAATCTTATTTTTATCATCCTTTATTCCAGTGTTTTAGACCTTGAGGGCATCAAGACTGCTTTGTGTAATGCATGCTTTATGTGCTTTAGAAACTTCTTAGTAGATAAGTTCAGAAACTTTCACAAAAGCAGGGAGAAGGGTCACAACCATGTTGTCATCCAAGACACTGAAGGATACACAGGTCAGATTAGATGAACTAACCAGCAAAGTGAGGTGCTTTGGGGGGGTTATAGACCTCTCATATTTTCCTCCTACATTAATCCTGGCTAATGTAGGAGGAAGTTTTCTACAACAGAAAAGCTCTGCTGCCACCTCCTTCTGTATGACCATTCTGCATATAATCATTGATCAACATCCTGTGAAATGTCAAGGAGAAGTACTGTTTTTCACCTGTGAGAGAGCTGTGCCTTGACAAATATTCATCTCAGAGGCTGCATATTCCAAAGGAAAACAAAATCACAGTGTCGGTCCTCTGCACCTTACTGGCTAAGTCCCAGGCTTGCATATGCATGTTTCTGGTCAGCTGACAGATTTTCAGTGCCTCAGCAGCTCTGGGCAGAGCAATGGGCATGCTTCAGGATTACCCACAACCAGTAAGTCTAGTGCCTCACCTGCTTGCTTCTTGCATCATAAGAAAGGCTCAATGGTTTGCTTTTAATTCATACATTAAACATATACCGTAAAAGGCAGTCTTCTGATTCTAATGTTTTCTTAGTAGATTGCTTTCCTTACACCTCAATGTATTTACTTCCTAGTAAAAAGATCCTTGGAGGACTTCCTGGTACTTGGCATCTTAGCATGATTAGAAACTCACATCTTACAGAGAAAATGTACTTTGAACTGAAGCTTTTTTGTCAGATTCATGCTCTGAAATGAGAGCCTAAGTAGTTTCTTTTTCTGAGGATCAGATCAAAGAGATGAAGGGATTTATTCCTTTTGCTTTCTGAAGTCTTGCATTTCTGTGTATTCTCTTCCCATGGGTTCCCATTATCTTGCATCAGAAACACAGAAAAGCAGCAAACAAACATGAGAGAGATCATGTACCAACTCTGGTAGAGCCCTGTGGGCAAGGAGCTGGCAGAGCTGCACTGTTTCTCTCCATTTCTTTTCCCATGCCTTGCATGGAAAGTACCGATTGGAATCCGTGTCTGGAAGAGAGTTAATGGCACACCAGACTACCAAGACATGAGGCAAGGGAAATGAATTACTAAAATTCAACCTGAAGGCACGTAGGGGCTTTGACAAGCTGCAAAATTGTTCAACACCTTGCCTGGGGTCAAGAGACCTTTGGCAACACACCACTGGAGCCTGACAGATCTCAGCAAATGCTGCTGTATGCTGCCTTTGGTTTTTTACTGTTCTTGACAGGTAAGGAAAGATATGGCTTGAGTGAAAGTCTGGGAAACTTGGTATAAAAGACAAGCAGGGACATCTTAGGGCATAGTCCTTTCTGTTGTGCTTAGAGATCATCCTCCAGAATTGTTGGGCGGGTTCCAGTACTCCAGGCTTTGAAAGTGTTCTTTGTTTAGTTGGCTGGTTTTGTGTTTGTTTGGTTTGTTTTTGTTTTGGTTTTTTTTTTCATTTGAAGAGAACCTTAAATGACATAATATTTATCATTCTGTCTCTATCTTCAAGCAACATCAGAGATGGGTCAATTACATCGATCCTCTTCAACATGTGGAACTTAAAAGATAGGTAAAGAATTATCCAAGGATTTTTTTTTTAATAGGAACAAACTAAATTCACTCCTTTTGATTTCTTTATTCATGGAACTTGCTTGCTTTCCTGTGTGACTCAGGTTTACTCTCTGCTGATGTACTGTTTCTCACCTCCATAAGGTTACCTTGCTGTTCTGTAAGTATGTCTTACAAGGGAAAATTTATCCTGAGATTTAATATTTTGAAGACTGACTCATCAAACCACTGGGGGTTGATACTAGGTGATCTATAAGGTCCCTTCCAACCCAAACCATTCTATGATTCTATGAAACATAGCTTTCATGTGTTCTGTGTAGCATCCTAACCCCATCAGTGTTACAAATGCTTCATTCCAGCAGAAGCTCAGACAGAAAATCAATTATTCAGACTGAAAGTCAAAGAAAAGTAAGTTTCTACAGTTCCCAGGATTTGATTACTTGTTGATTACTTGATAAAGACAGCATTATGAGGGAAAGACTTCTCACAGAAATACTTTCTCCTTCACAATGCCAGAAGCTTTAATAGCCTACCTTCTTCCAGGTGAAAATCAATATATTCAGTTTCTGCTTTCCTATAAGAGGTAAGGAAAAATAAATAGAAATACTGGCACAAAAGAGAAATGATAGAAAAATTGTAGACAATCTCAGCACAAGGAAAATTTGTGAATTTTAAAATGAAGCTCCAGATATGTTTGTTGATTGAGTGAGTAGCAAATATCTCCAGAGATCCAGGAATTCACTGATTCTGGGCAGATCTAGAAAGTCCTTTGAAGTTAAAAAAGAGAAAACAAAAAAGAGAGAGAGCAATTACCACATACCTTTACTATACAATATTTTTCCTGGCTATTTCCACCTGTGTCTTGTATGCTTCATTTTAGGTTGACTTTCCACAGCTGGAAATACTGAGATGACAATCAAGAGGTTGCTTAGTAAACACCTTACACCAGGTTCAGCTAAGGTCAGTGGATTTGTGTTCTTACAATCTGTTTTGGTGTCAACAACAGAATCTGATGCTGATTTTTTGGCTGTTAGTAATCTGCAAAAATCTGCTCTATGAGCAATGTGAAGGGGGTGTACGGGTATGCAGGCTGGTGGATATACACAACAGTTTTATTCTACTAAAGGGATATTCATGTGTCTGAGATGATATATCTCATAGCCAGATTCCAGCTGATTCCATGTGCTTATTCCCCAGATGCCTGCAGGATGGGGATTCTGGAGTCCAACAGAACAGTTGTGGTGGCCTCTTTCTTTTCACCTTATTGATGCTACTAGTTTCAAAGTTTCATTGGGCACCAGAGAAATCCCTGATAAGGGAAAGAACAGAAACTCCAGAGATCCTTAAAAGAATCATTCACATATGTATGCTGCATTCAAGTTCATTCTGGATTTGACTTTTGTGTCTGAATTCTCTGTGCACACTCATAGTTTCCTTGGGTGAATTCACCTTCAAATGACTATCTTGATGAAAGAGCCATAAATAACCTATGAAGTAACCTAATAGAGCAAAACATGAGCATTGCCTGTGGCATGTTTGGCTTTAACAGACTGTGTTAAGCCTTTGTATGTTAATATACAGATAATGTTAGTCAAGTTCTGTGCATTTTCCTTAACTGTTTGAACAGTGGGATTAGGTGGTACTACAAAGCCTCAAAAACCAGGCTGAGATTTTTTGCAGGAGACTTATGTATCTAAATTGTATTGACTTTCATTTGGCTTCAGGGACCTAAATTAAATCTCAGTCCTAAAGGATTACCTTCTTCTTTGTGTTTTACTCCATGCAGAACAGACAGAGGCTTCCTAAAAAGAACTAGTTGGGTTTAATTTTAAGCAAATTAAACCTTAAGGTATGAATAAATTTATTTTTAAAGTGTTTGAAAAATTATACAGGAACCCTGTTAGGATAAATTCCTTACGTATTGCAGAGAAACTGAAATGTTTTGTGCTATTTCAGTGGCTCTTCCTTGATAATTTCCTACTTGTATCTTTTAAATAATTTCTAGGGTTCAGATTGGTTAATGTGCCATTAAAGGAATTTATTTCCACAGAAATCATTAAATGTACATTTATTTCTTTGGAGTCATTGGAGCATGACTTAAATGGATTGTTTACTTAGCTACCTATTTTCATTAACATGGGAAAAACTTAGCAACTTTGGTACCTTATTCCCAACATGGTTGTTTTAAATGTCAGAGCAGTTTGCCTGTTGTTTACTTTTCACTATTGTTAAGACCCATTCTTTTTCTTAGGTATTTCTTTGCTAAACAATGTAGATGGTAAGCATCACCTTTACAGTGAACCTAAATACATGGTATGTTGAAATTTGCTTCACATATTTTAATTTGTGAATGACTGCAAAAAATACTAAAAAATGCTAAAAAGTGCCCTGAGTCTCATACAATAGTGCCCTTCTGGAGGGCAGTCTGAGGGCTTGCCATTACAATTCAGTCTGTTGCAGTCTTAATCAAGACCTTGGTTATACTTTACCACAGTTAGATTAAGGAATGTTAAAGATGCATCAATGGAAGGAATCAGATAAGGCAAAGTAAATTCAAGATTACACATGCTCATTCAACTGAACCTGAGGTTGAGCTGCTTGTAAATGAGTCTGTTCCAATCCTGTACATAATGATGAAGAGATTTTTCTCTAGAAGAACACTTCTATATATTTTCAGCTCTGATAGATGAGCAGGGATAAGTCACAGGTATCTCTCTAGGACCCAGTTCATGCAGATAAAATCAGACAATAATGCTATCCTCTTCCAGAAGGCGATTTTTAAAAAAATACCTCAACTAAAACCAATCCAACTAACACAACCAACCAAACCAAAGCCTTATAATAAGAAGAAATTAATTGTTATTCATTGATTTACCATTCCTTCTACACAATTTTTGATTGGACACTTCATCATGCGCCCATATATTAATTTCAAGTTATTTATTTAACTGCTAATATCTTTGCAAAAACCTTTGCAAGAATGAGCATCACACTATTATAGATGATGATTAGTGGCATATCTTACCACAAATTGTTTTGTCTTTTTGATTTAATTTATCTTCTGACTCAAGGCTATGGGTTGTTGCAATTGAGGAAGTGGAAAGAAAACTAGATTCCACTGATTATTTTAATGTGATTGCTAAAATATACAGCTAGAGATCAAAAGTAAAGCTTTAATTTTCTTCAGGAACACAGAAATCAGGTAGGGAGAATGGAAAAGTACTTTTCAGGTTTAAATGTGTTCTTTTTGTTCTGGTGTGTCACTTGGCATATGTCAAAATAATGTAACTGCATTAGAATTTGAAATCTGGGATCCACTGAGTGTTTTAGTACAGCAATAATTGTTTCTTTTTCAAGGTCTTATGCATAATTATAATGAGTGACAGCAATAACTTTTAGCTGAGCTGCCAATGACCAGAAGAGCTATATCATATCCACTCTTTGGGATGTTGTTGCACTGCTGCGGTTCTATTCAAAATAATACAGTGTAAATATTATTTACCCCAGTGGGTATGAACAACAGAAAAATGCCAAATGAAATGCTGAAGAGAAAATCGATTTTCTGAGCTCACCCTCTGTTTAAGAGAAAGATTGCTTGGAACATGAATGCAACAAACCACAGGCTTCTGGATCAAGCCCAATACTGAACAGAATAGGTCTAAATTGAAAACAGAGATGCAGTTCTCAGTCTTATGCTGATCATTGCTATTTAAAAACAGATCCACAGACAAATTCCTTAGATGGAGCTGCTTATGCATGGGTTTGAGAACTGGTTGCATCTAAATGCTGGGGTGCCCTGGGCTCTGTAACCTATCTACCACCTTCTCACTACAGAGCTTTGTAAAAGGCTTCACATTCTACCAAGTGTGCCCAGAAAAGGATTACCTAAAGAAGTACTTCCAGAACAGTTTCTCAGGAAGTCTTAAAGTCAGGACCTATCAAATATGAGGAAAGGTAAAACATGCTTAGGGCCTTTAACAGCCCACGAAGTAGGTACAGATAAAATAACAAACTTGAATTTACAATACTTTGATAAATTAATTGGAATACAGGATTAAAAAGGCAATAAACACGTGGTTTCCTACACTGGGTAAACAAATGAAGTGACCAGTAGAACAGAAAGTGAGGAGGAGGGAAACTTGTTACACTTCAAGGGTCATCTTACTACTTAGTGGAGATTCATTATAGCTGGCTTGAAACAAGATTGAGTTTACAGTGATTTTCTTACTCTGTCCCTAAGGAGTTGTGCAATTACAGCCTAAAGAACTATATTGGGTTTATTAGTGTATTTTTAAGAAAGATGTTTTCTGCCACACTACATGACTGCCTCCAAGCGCAAAGGTTAAGGTACCTTTTAGCAGAGTGTAGCATTAATGCAACAGGTGCAGTCAATCTTCCCACATTTTATTCAAGTTGGTTGTGAACTGGCTGATACAATTTGGGCTGACTGTTAGGTGAAATGTGGGGGTGGAGTGGAAACAATTGTTATTTACGCGAAGAGATTATTAGATGGTAATTAGGGGAAGAGATTAAAGGCCAGTAGAGCTCTTTCCTGAGAGATAGAGATTTCTTGCTGGGAGGTGGCTGTGAAGGGGTAGGTATTGATGTGGGTAGCTTTGATTGTTGTTTCTTTTTCCATATTGTCTAAGCAAAGCCCTAGAGATATCTACAAAGTGTAAAGTATCATTAGGAGGGAGCTGAGTGTCTAGAGCTTATCTTGTTTTCCTATGAGGAGTACACGGCTTCAACAGGAGGGGCTAAATGGTAATGTTAAATGCTGCTGCATTGACATGCTGGAGTCTGTAAGGAGTGAGTCTGCAAGAAGGGAGCCTTCATGCTTTCAAGGTCTGGAAGCCTCTGTTTTGCTTTCTTACTATGAAGGTGTAGTTTAGTTTTCTGTTTGTGGCTTTTTTTCTGTGCTAAGAACTTGTAGTCACTCCTTCCTCCTATTTGATAGCTGTTTTACTGCAGTTATCCCTAGCAATAGTGCAACTACAGAATAGAGACTATGCCAGGCCTGTCAGCCAAAAGCTGCCATTTCCAACGTTACTGGGATGAGGGAAAACAGACATAGCAGTAGCATTGTGAAGAATACATCCAGTTTCAAGCTTTGCATCACAGCCTCCGTATGCAGACTGGGATTGGTATTCCTCAAGTACCTCCCCTAACAATTCCTTCTGATTTAGATAAGAGCAGCTGTAGACTTAGATGCTAGCACACTAACTGCTATATGTCATATTAATGTAGCTTTTTTGTGTGGAGATTTGGGAGGTATGTTGTGGGAGATAATAGAACTGAGGTGAAGAAGCAAGATACATGGAAATAGGCATTTCTGCTAATAGAAATACAGTTCTTCAGAGTAAACTGAAGATGCATAGGCTGTCTCTAATTTATTATTCTCAGAAAAATAATATCCCAGATTGTGGGTAGTGCAGTACTTGGCTTGCTAAGCATTTTCCAAAGTGATTTATTTGTAATATCCTCCCAGCGTAAGAAGGGGAGGATGATGTTCCCATCTAAAGATGGTCTATCATTTCCTGCATTGGCAATTGAATTGTTAATCATAATTTGCAGACAAAGTACTTGAAATACCCTGGCAGCTTCGAGATAAAAGGGAAAAATGTAATGCTTTAGTCAAAATAACCTTGAAGGTAAATGGAAACCTACATCCATCTATGTACAGGTCTATGAAAGGTTCCCTTGGTACGAATCACAGTAGAAACAATTGAGCAGGTAGTGTGGCAAAAATTGAAGCAAATATCCAGTCTCTGAAGTTACTGAATCACCTCACTGCTTTTTTTATTTAATAGTTTATTTCAAAATAAACTATTTTTATGTTGTGAAATTTGATTTTTCTTGGTTTTAGTTGTTCTCTTAGTAGTGAAGCAGTTGTCTTATACATGGAGTTGAGTGGAGAAAACATAATGAAGAGCTTCAGAGACAGGTGGCTTTTAGTATGTGAGTGCATGAAAATTTAACAGAAGCAGGGACTTTCAGCAGTGGGAGCAGGAGAAACAAGTACCTACTAATGTGAAACAAAATTGGAGGTGGAGTTTTGAATGTGGGCTCTTTTTGTGACTGTCAAAATGGTGATATTTATATTGGTGCAGTGCCTAACAGCCCTTAGGCAACTACTGTGTGAACTCCCCAGACAGGTAATAGCTGAATCTGGTGGCGTTAGATTGGGAAACTTGAAGCCTGAAGGCAGGGATGAAAAAAATCATTACAAATTTCTGGCTCAGCCACAGGAAGGTACTCTGTCCCTAAAGCAGAAGGCAGGTACTTACACAGTAATTCTCCCATCATGAGAACTGACCTGACAAGTAAACCTGGAGGGGTGCCTGGTTTGAAACAAGAGACAGCACTGATTTAAAGACACAGCCCTGTGAACCAGACAGTCTGTCCATGTTTCAAAGCCTGAGAGCCTGTGTTAGCAGCCTGAGGGCTCCCAGAGCTGTATGGGCAATCATGGGTTCTTCAACGACAGAGGTATTGGGAAGTCACAGCTCCTCTCCTGAATGCTGAGGGTAATCGCTGTGAGATCAATATGGATCATGGGTTTGTTGAGAGAAAAAGAATGAGGAATTATCAGCTTGATGTGCACCATCTTGGTCCTGTATTAGCCCTTTCTTTTAGGTGGTGTGGGTGTAGGTTAGGGAAAGCATGAGGACAAGAAAGGGTCATTAAAAAAAAGCAGGGGAAATTTATTGCCTTTTGTCCCACAGAAAACCCTCTAGGGAGAATATAATCAGTGTTACTACACTAAGTTGAGCCTTCAAAAGCGTATGGATTAATGCTTATGTGCAAACATTTGGGAAGGTGCAAGCATTCTGAAAAGGAACACAGGATACGATATGTGTTCTTAGCAGTGGGAATACCTTTCCTGGCTGCTGTTTTTCTCCTCACTAAATATCAGCCCACCTCCTTTCCTGTGACTCTCCAAAATATGTGCCTTACAGTTGCTACCAACCAGACAGTAGTTGAAGTCAGATCTACCTTTTAGGACTGACACTAGCTAGCACAATTAAAGCAATACAAAGAAACATTTCAAATGCTGGTAGTTAAGTAATGACACAGATAGCTACAAAATTTGAAGCAAAAATCATGACTGTCACACAAAGGTTGGATGGCAATGAAGCAACTTTTGTGTGAGTGGTGAAAACAATATAATGTTAGTCATGATTCCGTGGCAGAGGTACAAGATGTATCCTTACATTTTGAGTAGAAATATCAAGGCGTCTTCTATGCACCTAAAATGAATAGTGTGAATTACTAAACAAAACTGATAATATAAACATTAGAAGATTTGAATTGCTCTCAAGTCAGTTTCTCTTCTCCCATAGATAATGAAGGTGACTTCCTGCACGTAACTGCTAAAACATATGAAAATTAATTTTTATTTTCCTCCTGGAAAGAAACTGGGGAATGAAATGGGAGAATAGTTTTTGTCACTGGTTCTTTAGTTCTGTGCTAACAGCAGCATCAAGCAGGACCAGAAATAAACTCAAGGTGGCCTTAGGCAGAGCTTAAACTGCAGGGTTGTCGTTTCTTTTGCCCACATTCTGGTTTCTGCAGATACCTAAATTAATACTTCTATCTATAATTGCCTACAAATTGTCTATCTTGCTTGACTGTAAAACCAAATATTACTCCCAATGCCAAATTTTAGTGGCTTTCTGCTTTTTCTGGAGTCACAGCTCCTGGTGTTTGTAATTAGAAAGTTGAAAGGCTCTAGAAATGTAATTTACAAGTTCAAGTTTTTTGTCTTCCTCTACCTAGTTCACATAAAATGTCACTGAGGTTGTTGCTGCTATCAGTGCAGGCATTTTATTAGTTCAGGATGTGCATAGGTGACCAAGGCCAAGTGATTTGAAGTTTCCCATATTTTTCAGTTACCTAAAAGCATGTAATGGGAAATGGTATTTCTCAAGACAAAGATGAGGCATGCGAACCTTCAAGGAAAGAATTAGGAAGTATAAAAATGGGACTTGCACATGATTTTGCTGTGTGATCTAATGACATTTTGTCAGGAAGTTCAGAAGGCTTTTTAAAGAAGTATTAAAAGAAAGAATTTAATTTTCAGCATGCAGTGAGGTGATAAAGTTGTGGGTTTTTTTGTTTGTTTTTTTTTGGGTTTTTTTTTTTTGAGAAATATCTTATGCTATTAAAGCTTTTTATTCCTCTAATTAGTGGTAGATAATCACAATTTACAAAAACCATTTTCTTTCCTTGAAGTGTTTCTCATACTGTAGAAGATAGGAAAGCAATTCTGAGGTTTTTAAATTGCATTTGAAAGTTCACCTTTTACCTTATCTCTGACCCTTGAAATAGAAAGACACAGCTAGAACTGTCTGCCTTATTTAAAAGGTTAAATATGGCTTCTTGGTTAACAGTTTTGTAACTGTTCTGGTGTGAATTAAATGATTTGGATACTGTTGGTCAAATAAGGCCTTGATAGAAAATTTTTTTTGTTATAATCTATCAAGGACCTTGAATCTGTTACTTCAAGAACAGGACAAGATATATGTGATTATACTTTTATGAAATTATAAAACGAAGCAATGGCTTTTAGTTTATGCCTCAAATGGGAACTGTTACCTCACAATATTAAGTATTTTATAATTAATAACTGTAGTCTGCACTTTTTGTTGGAAGGTTATTCACAGCTGGTTATTAACTGAACAATGGGAGGTTTTGAGAACTTGATCTAGAATCTGTGATGCAGAGGGGGTAGTTGACAGTGAGATGCATGGTGAAATGGGTTATGGCTTCAGTCTTAGCATATTATTCTCCTTTGATGTAAAGCATCTCCAAAAACCTATGCAAACACTTTGATTTACCCTATTTTTCCCATCCAGTTCTAGATTACTGCAGAGATGATGGTAAACATCCATTGGACAAAAGTCAGGAAAATACAGTTTCCAGGATAATTTTCTTGGGTTGTATATTATAAATGGAAATGCCTGGAAGTCCAGTGGCTCTCTGTAGGTTAACCTGACCCATCTGCTTTTGAACCAGCTGTAAGAGCTGAAGATGGCTTGCTCAGAACTAAAGTATTGCTGCGTGCCCATATATTTCTATAAATGGACATGTTCTTAATACTGGGAGATGTGGTCCAAGTAACAGATAAATAGTAAAAGTTACTTTGTTAGCATTCAATTCTTATGTCTCACTGCCAATCTTTCACTGATAATAAATTCCCTAATAAGAACAATTATGAATTTAGTGCATCCCAGCATCCAACACTGTGGCCATTGTTAAAGTGACTTTGTTATTACTAATGCTAGGAAATGTTTAGGAGAATAATGCAGTAAAGTGCAGAAAGGGTGAAATTTTTGTATAAAGTGCTCTGGAAATCATGCAGATGTCTCAGGACTGTTTTCAGTTCCTTGGTGCCTGGATATTTGGGCTAAAGTGATTCCTAGTGGCTTCTGATGCCTTCTGGGTCATCATGCTGTCAAGATCTCTGTTACTATCTTGACAGATTGTCACATAACTGAGCACACTTCTAGTTTCAGTGACCTTGGATGTCTGTGTGTGTGGAAGGTGTGTGTACTTGGTCAAACTTCAACACTTAAGCTACAATATTTCTAGGTAAAAGCGCAAGTTGTTGAAGCCTAGTTTTAGTATTGAGGGTGTAGTTTTTATTAAAATCTTATCTTAAAATAAGTCAAGCACTTTTTTCCTAGAAAGAAATGTATAGCCCTTGTTGCCTGTTCTCTTTCCTTTTTTTCAAGTGTTCATGCACATAATTTTGTATGGAATTTAAACAATAGCATTTATTTTACCTTTTTTTTTGTACTAAAAAATATAAGGCTTGTGATTTAAGATCAGCTTTAGAGTGATTCTCTGTAACAAGAATAGAAATGTGTTTGAGTGGAGCCAAGACGAAACATTTGCTTCCCAGAGTCCACTTTGAAAGCATAACGATATTTATGAACAGCATATACATAAAATCTGCATTTAAATAGAGTTGTGATATGTCAGCTTATATCCATTTTCTTCTGTGGAAAGTTTCATTTCTGTTTGGGTTTATCACATCTTAAGTTGTCCAGTTTTGTGATAGAATATTAATGGATATCTGCCAGAATGCTGATTGGGATGATTTACTTGGTTATGTGCAGGCTATTTACATTGCTAAGGGAGAGTGAGATGACCAAGACAGCTAGAATATGCTAAAGCCCTGAAATTAAATCAAATACAGCTCTCTAGGCCTGTTTAGTCAAGGAGGTTGTCAGCAAAGTGGGTTGAAGGTGGTTTTAATCAGATCACGTACATAAAAAGCTCCATAGCCAAATTGTGTGGCATTTGGACATTTTTCAGCACTGCTTGTATATATTTGATTTGTATAATTAGGATTCAAGTGAACATACTTTCCAGTGCTAGGCTCTCCAACAGCACTACTGTTTGGAGTCCCTGGTAGAAATGAACCATGGGGATTTTTGTTTTTAAACTTTCTATTGCCTGTCAGGGAAGAAGGAAAAGCAGGTACACCTGGGTGGGGAGGTCAGTGCCTTGTGGGCCTAGAAACAGTGAAAAGAAAAACAGTCCTTTGCTTGGATGTTGAATTTGCTGCTTTGGTCAGTTCATGGCTGTGGCCAGGGCCACTTCCTTGCCCAGTGTCTGTCCCTATGTGCTCCTTGTGAAGGTCATCTGCTCCAACAAGGAATGGGATGGGCGGTGTCAGCAGTGGGGCTGTGGCTGTCACCCTGCCAGTTCCAGACAGTCCATCACCTCACAGAGACAGCTGTGAGGGATGGGGGAATACCTGTGGGCAAGTGAAGTAAGCAGTGCCTGGGAAACAGAGAAGAGGTGTGTGTTTGTTTACTCCTCTGTCAGTAGCTGGCAGGGTGGTCAGAAGTGTGAGCTAATTGGCAACAAATTGCACAAATTAAGCATTTGCTTGCCAGCAACGGTTCTGCCTTTAGCAGTGAAAGGTGGAGAGCACAGGCCATGTCTGAACCTGGCATGGCTGTGACAGAGGTAGGTGCTGTCACGGTGGGGCTCTGAGAGAAGCTGTGTAGAGTTTATGGCACTGGTGGAAGTGATGTGCCAAGTCTCCACTGGGGTCACTGTGAGCACCATGGAAAAAGGAGCAGGTAATAGGCAGGATCCTGGAGCCAGGGCTGTCCCCACCTGTGGTGTCCAGAGTGCTGTCCTTGGAGCAGTGGTGGCAGCCATCTAGTCCTGATACTGGCTGGGCATCGCTTCCTAGGGTGCAGTGGGAGTGCGACCAGGAGAGCAGGGGTACAGGCAGGTGGGCTGGGGCCTGGCTGTTGAATGCAGCAGCTTTTGAGTCTGAACTGATTCAAACAGTGTCTTTTATTATTTACCTTAGTGAACATTTACTTAAAGGCTTCCTTGGATGCTGCTGAGGAAGTAGACTATGATAAAGTGTTTAAAGATGTAGAAACAATACTAAATGCCAGGAAATACCAGTCCCTGTGACAGAAGGGGGACATAAAGCACTGAAAATATTGAAAGGGAAGGGTGGCTTCAGTTTGGGTGAAAAGAAGGCATTTAACTTTCTAAAATGTCATCAGTTGTCAGCATTAATACTTCTCTAAGCTGTACAGCCTCAGAAACTCTTAAAATTCAAGCTGTTTGGGATCATAAGCAGTTATTCTCAGTACTGTTGAGACCAGTGTCACACTTGTATCAGAATTTTGATGTTTGATGTGTTTGCCTTCTGATGCATGGCAGACAATTACATACATATCAAGAATGCCTCAGAGCAGCTCAAGACATCAAGGTTAGTCACAGAATGCTTTTGATGTTCCTCTTCTCCCTCATGACTATAGAGTTTTACATTAAGTGAAGTTGTTCTAGTTAAGGATTAAGAAATTGTTGTTGGAGAAACAGAACAGACACTTCAGCTTGCACCTAGCAAATGTCAGTGACCTCTTGTCAAACTGTGGGAAGTTGATCAGCAGTGCTGTGGGTTCTGGGAATTTAAGGTTAAAAGGTAAAATTCCATTTTGGAAAAAAAAGGGGCTTTTTAAATGAGCTTTTGCTGTTTAGGACATGTTTCTCTTGTACCATTCATCAAAACACACAGTTCTGGAATTTGTCCTGGTGATACAGACTGCTTCAAGAGATACTTCTTCACCTCAGTAATTTAGAAGTTTGTGACTTGAAGGAAAATGGATCCTATAGTGTTAAACTTTATCCATACAAGCTAACTTATGTGCACTGGTATAAGGTAGGGCTAAAACTGTCTTTTCTTCATTTAGTTGTCTTGAACTGTAAGAGCATGTGTGCAACAGACACACCATGTTTTACTCGGTCTAATGTTTTAAAATTCACTAGGGGTAGAAGATGCAAGAACGGGGATAAGTCTGTTTTGCTGTATGATTATTAAGCTGCAGTTGTTTCAAAGGGCACAAGTATTTTGAGAACCTGAAAGGGCTGAAAGTAATACAAAAGTCTATGGCAATCTTTTGCAGATTTCCCACCTCTCTTTCCCACCCCCCCTCAGAACAAAGTCCCGCATCTTAGTGTTAAGA
>JASSUY010010038.1:7654-18185 GCA_032466535.1 Forpus xanthops | reverse complement strand
ACCATAACGGACAACGCAGATACTCTAGCTCCAAGTGCAGCAGCTATGCCATCCCCAGGGACAAGTACAGCCATGACACATGGTAATTAAGCACTACCAGAGGTGCTAACAGAGAGCTTTCTTTGCCCTACAACAACATGACTGCAAAGGTGCTGCAATTGTGACGAGGGAACAATTGTGATAGCAAGGACCATTGCTTAGCTATCCACACTGGACTGGAAATTTAATGCTAAGCTTTTTTGCAAGCACTTTTGCATTCAGTTCAGTTTGCTTTTACAGATTGTAATAGTCACTGAATTCCTGGCTTGTTTTCTTAAAAAGATGGATAGTCAAAATGCAGAAGTATCAAATAAAGAGGGAAGAATAACTCAGTGTAAAAATCACTTCGAAACCTTGAGTACTCACTGTCAGATAAACCACAGTTCCAATGAACAGTAGATGTCTTTTAATTTTCCTAAATGACACATTCAAGAAACAAAAGCAAACTAAGAGGAATCATCGTTTAGCATTTAAGACACATTTGATAATATGTTTTTAAATGAAATCTCCTCCTCCAATAAAAGTGCCATGTTGCAATCTTGTTAAGCCTATTCACAGTATACCAACTTGATCATCTCATTCTTCTCCTGCTAAAAACCCAGAGCACACAGAATGATAGTATAATCAACATTTAAATGAATTCACAAGACATTTTCTAATCTTGTAAAGACCAAGAAATATATAACAATAAAGCAGTATAGAAACCCTCTTCACTATCGTGTGTGGATGAGTTTCCTAAAAGTGACGATCTCAAAGTGTGAAATGAAATTAATGAATAGAGAAATAATGGAGAAAATAGCATTTACAGCCCCACCCAGATCAATGCTGAGTCTCCTCATCTTCCGTATCATTCATTGTAAGATGAAGGCAATCAGCAGCACTGGTATGCAAGGAGATAATTCATTTAAATGTTTAATCCAAACCCTGCTGCTTATTCTATCTCATCACATGAGATAGAATACCTAGAACACACCTATTTCATTTTGAGTATGAACTGATTTTTTAAAGTGCATTTGTGGCCTCATATTTTTATATGCAAATGTATATAAATTACTGATATAATTCATCCATCAAGATCCACATAACTAAAGTCTCCTCTAGCCACATAAATAATAATCCTGTAAGAAAAGGATTATACTTTGCAACAAAGCCCTGAAGATCCAGAGAGTCTATCATCTGGTTGCACCAGAGAAAAAGATTCATTCAGGATCTTTAGTCTTTACCACCTCTCAGTGAAATATGCACAGCTGCTAGTTGCATTTAGACAGCTGCTAACTGTATTGCCTTGGAGAAGCAGTTTCTAGGAGTCCAAGTTTAATACTTTGTTGGACTTATAAATGAGTATCAACTCCTTATGTTATACCATGACATAAATGGGAAATGCTCCTACACTATTGTTGCCTTTCCCTATATTAGAAGTCTGCATAAAGAAAATATTCCACTTTAGCAATGTGGATAGTTTGCTGGGCTGTCATTCTTTGTGCTAACACTATTTCCCCATGACCCTCTCAGAATTTATTTTCTTATCTGTAGTCTTACAGCTTAATTATAAATTCTCTAGAAGAAAATGTCTTTATTAACAACTGGTTCAGTACTTCCTATCCCTCATCCCACTGTTCCAAGCCCACAGCAGATATGGACAAGGCTCACTTTTAAATCTTTACCTGAAAGTGACATATTTGCCACTTTAGCAACACAAAATAGAAAAAAAATTATTCTTCTTTGATTATAGAGAGAACTAAAGCTTCAACTGCATGTGGTAGCATAATACAAAGGCAATGCCCTAGCTTATTCTGGAGTGTTTAGAACAGAAAGTGCTTCTCTCATGCAGTAGTCATTTTGCCTGTTGAAAGCACATGGTGGTAAGAGATCCAAATGAGATGGTTTCCACAGTACATACACAATGTAGGCCATTCAGAGTGAAGTCTCATCCAAGCAATTAATATTTAAACTTTTGAAATCTCATCTTTTCAAGCCTCCATCCATTTTACGCAATTGTATGAAATTTAACAAAAGCAACTGGTAGATTCTCCACCTGGATTGGAGTAATCATGTAATATGTACAAATAGAAGGATGAGAGACTGGAGACATATCTGGGGATTTGGGGTGCTGGCAAGTTGAATATCAGTCAACAGCTGGGGGGGAGAGGGAGGAGGTACTGAGCTCTTTCTGGTGACCAGCAAGGCATGAGGAAATAGAATGAAGTTGCACTAGAAAAATACAGACTGGACTTTACAGAAAGGTTCTTCACTTAACAGTGGTCGGTTGCTGGAACCAGCTCCCAGGGAAGTGGTCATGGCACCAAGTCCATCAGACTTCAAGGAGCTTCCGGAACACTCTTAGTCATGGTTTAGTTTTAGGTAGTTCTGTGAGGAGCAGGCTTAAACCACGACACTGTCGAGCATGATGGTCCTCCTGAGTCCGTTCCAACTCGAGATATTTTACGAATTCTATGACTGGATTTCTACAGCTTCCTCCACACACACCCCTTATGCTGCTACTACCAACTTAATGCTTTTTCTCCACAAACGAAAAGCCAGCATCTGCAATGAATTATATTATTTAGACCATGAGTGCTATTTGAGGAATAAATACATGTTAGTATATGCTTTAAAACCATATTGAAAACATGATAAATTACAACCTGTATATCACCACTGTGTTATCTATTGGTTTCATTAAATTCTATTTAGACATTGAGAAAGAAGAGGGTAAACTACCCGAGGAGGATGAATACCACCAGAAAGAATAAAAAGGATTAATTTAAAATGCTGGGGGAAAATTAAATTGTTTACAAAAAAGGAAATGAAACCACAGTTTGGCGAGCTGGTAGCCTGAGTCACTGAAAAAGGAGAAGTAATGGGCTCCTTGGCTTGTAGTGCTACATCTGTTTTAATTGACTATCTGCTGTCCTTTGTCATTGCCAAAATTCTAAACACAGAATTAAATAGTTCCTAGCAGGCAGCCAAGCTTATATATTCCTCAGATGATCTGAGGTAGCCTCATGCGTTTTTACAGCTTATGCAGACAAAAAGTGGCAATGTGTTCAACAAAAGACAGCTCCACTCCCATTAATGGGTGCGCTCCATCACTGAAGAAACAGGGTCTAGTTAAGTAGAAATCTGCTGTACGTCAATCAGCTCAAGATGGATCAACTTCCCCATTTCCTTGACCAATTATTGCCTTTCATGAGCTGAGGTGCTCCTACCTAAAATGTTCTTAGAAGGAGCTATTGAACCATGTAGCTTCTTCTGGGAAGTCCACACACTACAGCAATAAGCTGATAGTTTAATGACGTTATGAATATATGCTCCACAAGAGCATCAGTGCTGGCTTATACATGCTGGCTTCTTCTAACATATGTGACATACTGATTTAATATGCACATTTTTTGATTCCCATATAGTTCAGTGATGGATATATAAGCTGAGGTCTACAGCTACAAAGATTTTTGTCACTAACTTAGTTGAGACTGGTCTCATTAACATCTATATGACTTTCTCATCAAGTCATATTGTAAGACTAATTTATATCGAGCAAGTTTATTGTGGTATTTATTTTCTCCATTTCACTGTTTCTCCCACTTGATTTGTTCCTGCTAACTAGATATGATGAGAATAGTACCTAGTCCTATGCAGTGCTTTTATCAGTGCTCATAAAATGTTTTACAAAGGAGATTTAGTATTGTGATCTCCATTGCTATCAATGGAGAAACTTAGGCACAGAAAGGTCAAGTGCCTTTTAAAGTATACTCAGCACACAAATCACAGAGCTAAGCTAACAGGACTCTTGAGTCTCAGTCCCATACTATATTAATACAGCTATGTCCTCTTCCCTAGAGACAGAAAAAGACAAAATCATGTGGCTAATTACACGTAACCACAGACAACCAATTATCCCTGAATAATCCAGTTTCAAAACCTCTGAATTATTAGATTCATAGATCCCTTGTAAGCCTCTGAAGTAATTAAAGCCTGACTGAGGAGCTAAGAGATCTTTAGTTCAAATCCTATGAATAGATTAGCTTGTGAACATAATGTATGATGACTATTAATGTGCTATTTTGCTGTATGAGCAGCAAGTGTAAGCAGCAAGCAAAATCCTAGCCAAATTGTACGTATAATAGACTCATATCATCTTTACAAAGTTAAATTCAGTATTAATAGAAAGCATCAAGAAATGTGATTTTATCTCTTATTATACAAAAAACAACATGAGATGCAGTAATTGGCAGAACACAGCCATATACTTCAAGGCTCCAAGGGATGCAGGTCTGAGAATCCATAAATAAATAAAAAAAAAGAACAGTCTGGCGAGGGTGGCCTGGTAACGGCAGAATGAACTGTTACTCTTCCATCATTTTTAAACAGAGATTCTCCATCATTTGGAAAGATATCTTACAATTCAAAGTTTTCTATAATTCTAAAACTACTGTTATTTTTGTATGCTTTAATGCAAAATACCCTGAATTCTCCTCTTGAAAATGTACTACAGGGTCTAGACTAAGTTAAACATCCTTGAAGTTACATGGAATCTCTACATTAACCATGCAGGAACCAGAGAACATTCATTAAACAGACTTCTATTTAAACTGCATGTGTTGAGCAACAAAATTTTTATCACAACCATCGGTCCCTATTTGAAAGAAATGTTCATTAACTCATCCCTATGTCTGAGCTCGTTAAAACCCTCAGCATTTCATCAGAGAATGAGAGACTGACTTTCTTAATTACACTGAACCTAAGAACACATTTTTAATAGTCACAGCCACTGGATTTCTGTCGCTCACAAGACTAGAGCCTCACTTTCAGCCATTAAGTACAAACCAGCTTAAGCGTGAACTTGATGTAATGCAAACAGAACATCTATCTCTGCACAAAATCTTGATCTTTTTTTCTATTTTCCATATCCATTTTATATAGGGTTTTAGTGCACATCTGGAAACTACAACTATCAGCATATCTGCCAAAAAACTACCTAATTTTTAACAAGACTATAGGGCTAGAGCCAATTTGGACCACAGCATTTATAGGCCAACGTTTGGGTTTGTCACATCCCTTCCTCATGAGGAATCCTCATTGCTGTAGATCTATTGCAGAGCTTTTACAGTGCAGAACCCAAGACCCAGGACATGAATGAGTAACAACACCAGCTTAATACTAATTGCAGTATGCACAGCAAGTGCCTTAGGAAAGGGAGTATGTATTGCTCCCTTAAGCATACTTCCACCTGCCCAGCTCTGCAACTTTGCACTCCATGCAGCCACATCTTGCATATTCTCTCCTTCCCTCCCAAGAGAATCTGATGCCAGACAGGAAAAACAGGGTTCATCTGTCCAAGAAGGGAGGAAGAAAACTAAAAAAACTAAGCTTCACATAAGTGCAGCAGAAGGCCATCATGCCTATGGATTCTGCTTTGAGTGCCTGTTCTGCATCTGAGGTATGATGCCTCTTCAGTGAGGCAAACCAGTTACACAGAAATTTCACTTTGCATACTGGCCTTGTTCATCTGATTCTAAACTGCATCCTCACTTCTCTTCACCCTCTTTTGTTATTATAAATGCCTTGAAAACTTTTTTCTTCTCTATTTGGAGGTCCTGAAGGTTCATAACTTTTGGTAGCTCAAAGACTAGTCAGGCTTGCTTTCATATTAAGAAAGTTTTTTTAAACAACCTTTCTCCTTTTCTAGAGAGCAAAAAGTGGAGGGGTGGGGGAATATCCCATTTCTAAACATATAATGAAAAGACTATGTGGCTCAAATTTAAAATTCAAAACCCTATTTCAATTATCCTAATTGTTTGGAGTTCTTCATGCCTATGTAAGAAACTAACACACTAACACTAAGAGCTAGGGCCCTGAAAATAAGAAGGTGATGAAATATTTCTAATTCTCTGTTAGAAGCTTTGATCACAATAGCAGTTTAATGAAAGACTAGAATTAACCTTGCTGAAATGCAAAATTATACTAGAAGACTCTTTATATTACACCAACAATGAGGTGAGATTATATAAGCTTTTGAGACAGCATAATGTTGGGTCCAGTTTTTCAGCTGTGCCTTGCAAAGATGAGAAGAAAAACCTATTATATCTCTGATGCACTCTAAGAAGCTCAGCATACATACAGTTAAAGTGAATAGGACAATAGGTCAGCATGATGAAACTTGTGAAAAAAAAAAATCTAGAAAGTGTGGAGGTCTACTAAAGAGTTTTATATATATATAAATATATATATATATATAATCCCTGAAATGATCTTTACACTCATGCCTTATATTGAAGAAAAAAAAGGAAAAAAAGAGAAAGGACCTGATTTTTAGCAAAATAACAGCAACATGAAAGTGCAGATAGAATTTACAACTGCCGTATTTTTAATCAAATCCTGGAAAGCTTCAAAAGGTTCCAAGAACTAAATTTTATAGAATTTTAGTGTAGAAATTCAACAATAATCTGACATCTGCTTCTTTCTTCTGACAATTATACTTTCAGATGTACATCCCATATATTCAGTTAACACCAAGAGGTGAAAGAAAATTTAAGCCAACTGACCTGTATCACCTCTAAAGATTTCTCACTAGGTCATCCTATTATCTCCCAATAATACTATGAAGCATCTCATGAAAATTGGAAACATCACTCACTTATTTGCAATACAAGAAGCAAGTTACTATGCAAGGTAAGGCTGGCGATTCATCTAGTCTAGCACCATGCTGATGAATACGGACAGGTTCACCTTCCTCTGAGAGGAAATTCTGCTTCTAAAATGTACAGAATATAATGTCTGTGTAAAGGCCTCTCATTAGACATTATGAATAAGATCATCTTGTAAATTCCGAGGTTTTATAAGCATAATTTCATTTTTATTTTTCATAGAATTAATCATGTTTGCGTTTTCCACATAAGGAAATAATCACACTCAATTTTATCCAGCTTTCAATCTCCTTGATGCATTGTTGCAGTAAGATAAACAGTTTCACCGTGATACCTAAGAAAATTATCATTTTATTAATTTTGGATTTACTTATTTTGTTGCTATATATTTTTTCTTTTTTATTATTAGCAAGGAAAGAAGAAGATACAAGACATTCACTAAAAAAAAAAAAAAAATATTTTTTTACCACTGTTGTGCTTTCTACTATTTAAACTCTCTACAGTTTAAGTCTGCCCATCTTTGGTCAATTCACTGCCTATCTTTTCTCTCTACTTATCTGTAATACATGACAAGCCCAGATCCACAAAAATATACATGCAACTATTGTCCTATTTGGATGCTAAATTCTCATTTATCTAATAGGAAATCTGAACCAAAACACTTGAAGATTTGATTCTTTATATGTTCAAGGCTCAAGGAAAAAAAATAGTTCTATTTGCAGTTCATCCCATTGAAAGCAATTTGAAACAGATGAGTTACAAACTGTAAATTCTAAGAAGTAAAAAGAAACCAACTGCTAATAACAATGATCAGCCTGAAGCAATTAATGTTTTTTTTTTAATGACAAATAGAGTAAGTCTGGCTACATTTTTAATCTGTACTATTTTTCTTTCATATTTAACACATTAGAATCATTTGCTGCTGCTTTTTTAGTTATGGCTCTAAAGATGTATTAGGATATGAGAGATCCAAAAAGACATACTTTTAAATAAAATTTCTTCATCTTGTAAATAGTCCTTAGAATTTCTGGCTTTAATCATCAGCTTAATGAAATCTAATGGATCTGTTATTATCCGTTCCCTTCAGTGTGTTAATGAGGATAAAATATAATTAAGGGTGTCTGAAATAAAGGAAGAAAAGCTGAAGACAAGCAAGAAGAGATAGATAGATAGATAGATAGATAGAGCAGTACTACATTAATAAGAGGTCAAAAAAGGTGAAAATAGCTTTTCTATAGGCAGGCTCTCTAAAACAAATTTACTGTATGATTCCAAAGCATATTATAAACCTGCAGCCTTCAAACTTGTTACAGAAACACCTTATGCCCCCTTGTATTATGAACAAAACAAAACAAGTCTGATTGAACTTGGCTTTTGAAAGAATATCAAAGCATTTTTCACTAAAAGCAAGTTGCTTGTATGAAGCAATAATCCTAAAGGACAGTATGCACTTTTTGCATAACTTGACTATATTTTACTTAAATTAAGGTGACTCTACAGACAAAGCAAGGTCTGATTAGTTTCTGGTAAGATGAAGAGAATACTAAATTTATGTTAAATACCTACTTTCAAGAAGCTTCTTTGCTGAATTTTGTTACTTTTTTTATAGCGCTGTGATGTTAAAGATGCATTAGGTAGTGGATAAAATCTTAATTTGAAGAAAAATTATAAACAAGATAATTTTCCACATTCTTGGATGAGGAAAAGCATATAAGCTCTTTAATAAATAGCACGATCAGTCTTTCCCTTTCCTAACAGTAGAAAATGTTATATATCTTGTATTACACATATCCCGTTAATAAAGGAAATAATACATTTTATTACAAGGCTATGTCTTCCCAGCACAGTAGTACAGCTTAAATAAAACTTAGAAAATTTGTACTATGCCCTCTTTGTTTAATTGAAATATAACAATTAATAGGTTTATAACTTAACATCCTACAGTAAAGTTACTTGGCATTCTTTCAGCACACTCAAAAATTAGTATGGGTTTAGAAAAGTGACAGGAAAAAACATGGGGTTTGTATTTGAAGCCACAAGGGAGACAAGATTAAGTTGCTTCACTTTGACAGATGATTTGAACCTGTTCACAAGCTGTGTACGAGAGCTTATTTTCTTGGTTTTCCTCCTTGGACACTTTTGGCTGCACTGTTCTTTAAAGAGGAGACAAGTATCTGGAGGTAGATCAGGAGTTAGATTCATCTTGGCTTTTGTGTTATTTCAGCTCATCGATGAGATCAATGAAATGCACAAGAGAGAGATTTATTTAGTCTTTTATATAACAAAGAAGCAAAAGCTACCCAACTCCCCACACTATTTCCTCCCTAGACCATCCCTTGAATATCTTCCTAGATTCTTGCAATGCATGCTACTCTTTTAGATATTAAGTCCTTTGGCTTATCATTTCCACTACAGAGGATCTACACTTTTCCTTGAAGCCTAAGGGAATTTTGCCAATGGAGTATGACTTAAAAGTGCTGAGAAAAATGAGAAATGAACCTAGAGAATCTTCACATACAACTAAGCCGCCTCATTTTTTTTTTATAAAATGTGTGAGCTTGAAATAATGCCATTCAGATGTCTACTCCATGCTTCACGAGCAGTTGAAAATAATGTGTTTTTTTGTCAGAAACAGAAAATGAGTATTTAATGACTGCTATTTTTCAGGGAAACATCACTAAAAATTTTCAACTTGTTTTCCCTTCTAATACACAGAGAACTGAAGTTCATCCCATTTTTTTTTTCCATTATCATACATACCTAAGCTCAATAGAGTACCAAAATTATTTTTCTAGGCTTTTTTTTTTTTTTGTTTTTGATGAAATACTGGCATAAAGGAAAGCATCAAGGTGAGTAATTCTGAATAATTTATTCATGACATTTTGGCTCCTATGAGTAGAGTACATGGCATGACAGCATTACTCTTGGGTTGTCCTATATATGCAAGGATAACTCTAATTAGACATTTTGTCAAGAATAAAAAGTCAAGCAACTCCTCCTTTCCTCTCTTTCACACAACAGTTGGAGCCAAACGGTTGTTCAAGCTTATTATGCACAATCCTGTTGTTATAGGGAGAAGTATTCCATAAGAAGATTAGATATTAGCTTAAGCTGCCTTGGTACAACTGAATAAGCATGAGCCTGCAGACAAACAAATGCTAAATCCACTGGCATTATAATTTTTTATGTATTCAGAAACCTCCAAGCTTTTCTAGATGGTAAAGCATCCTACTACACATAAGTCTATTTCACAGACATACTAAATCTGTTTATTTTGAATAAAAGCTGTATTGTTCAAGTTAAGTTATAGTGTAATAAACAGATTAGGGCATTAGGCAACAGAATTATTAAAAGTGAAAGAGCCTCAAAGTAAAGGGAAAGAAATTGATGCCAAATCCTCTATTTCAAACAAAATGCAATGAAATTTAAATTAAATCTAGCTCAAAATAATTTTCCTTTTGGCATCTTACATCAGTTCTTTAAGGACCAGTTCAGAAAGTAAATAACTCTCCAGGTTGAATGAAAAATTACCCTGTCTCTTTTGATTCAGTGTGAACTTTCAAATTTAAAGTAATCTGTAGTCATTTATTTAGGGCATCTTGTTAAAGTACTGTTTATTACACCAAAGTAGATAGAAACCTCCAAGATTTTAACTTGCTCCTGGAAATCACACTGCATTTCATCTTTTTTCTGTTATTCTCAATGGTTTATGGCAATTTGACAGTAATGCATTTGGGCTATATGTAACATTTTCTTTCACCTGCAAATGCAAAATTCATAGAGAAAAGGTTCATCCTTACCCCTCTCTATCAGGATTTAACAAGCTTGAGGATATGTCCTATTCG
>JASSUY010010035.1:43871-65922 GCA_032466535.1 Forpus xanthops | reverse complement strand
GCTGCAAGGATCCTGGGGAGGGACTCTTGATGAGGGACTATAGCGATAGGACAAGGGGTAATGGGTTCAAACTTAAACAGGGGAAGATTAGATTGGATATAAGGAAGAAATTCTTTACTGTAAGGGTGGTGAGGCAGTGGAATGGGTTTCCCAGGGAAGTTGTGAATGCGCCATCGCTGGCGGTGTTCAAGACCAGGTTGGATAGACCCTTGGGTGACATAGTTTAGCATGAGGCACCCCTGCTCATGTCAGGGGGTTGGAACTAGATGATCTTAAGGTTCTTTCCGACCCTAACTATGCTATGATCAGATATTGTACTGCATTGTGCCATATCAAGAAAACAAGAGCTTAGTCCAATCAAGTTCTAAAACATGACTGTTATTTCTATTTTCCATAAATAAATGGAATTAGGGATTCCATAGAAGAATCAAGAATTCACTCATCTTTCATACTCAAATTATATAGATTTGTGGTTTGGTTGTTTTGTTTTTTGTGGTGGTTTTTTTTTTTTTTGTTTGGTTAGCTTGTTTGGTTATTGCTTAGGGTTTGCTTTTTTTCTGGAGGGGGTTGTTTGTTTCTATTTGATTAGAGTTTGTGCAGAGAAATCCTTATGAGATCTGGATTTAGGTTCCAGTATCTTTGTTTCATACAGATGTTTTAATTGGTAAGCTGTCATTGTGGATGACATGCTTTTAACAGCAACTCAGACAGCATCCTTACAAAATAGTCCTTCAGAATTTCTAGGCTTTACCATAGACAGTAATTGCTCCAGAGAATGAAAACCCATTTTTTCTGTTATCTTTATTAACAGTAATTCTAACAGCTAATATTTACCTCAAGTATCTGCATTTTTTTTTCCCTCAGAAGTGTTCAGTTGTTTTGTTTCAGTTTTCTTTGTTATTTGGGGAAGAAGGAAGAAGTGATGAAGTTTTTTTAAATGACAAATGACCAGAAAAATATTATTTAAACACTGTTGTGATGCATCAATTTTTTTGAACTATTAATAAAATTATCTTAACACCAATGCATAAGAAGGTAATAGTAAAATTCTCAGCACCAGTAACTTTTCTACGTCAACCTGAGGAGATTCCCTAAACTTTAAAAAATGAAGTACCATTTTCTAGTCTTAGTCGTGGAAAACTGTTCCCTATGCATTAACTACACCATGACATGTTCTTGCATATTTTCCTGTTAATTTTCATCATTAATATTTCTAGTAGACATACTTTTAAAGTTGCATTTATCTATATATACATGCATAGGCAAGTATACATGCATAAGTGTGTATGTATGAAGTCCAATCACTACAGAAAGTTAAATAAAACATCTGCCAAGTTTCCCTTCTGAAATAAAGTGAAAGCAAGATGAATTCTCTGAACTTCTGGTATTTCTTAAGACACATTATTAACAAAAACTGTTCTTAATGATGTGTAAGCTTTAATCATGACCTGATTCTGTAATCCTTCTCAAGTTTGAACTGACAGTGCTTCTCAGAAACAATGTTCCATTTCAGGCTTCATCAGAAATCTCTTGAAGAAAGTGTAGAAATTGCAAATCAGCAACTAAAATTTGAATTCCATCCAACTCAAATGTTCCTGAAACCTCTCATAACCTAAAAACCTATTCTATATTCCTATACATGCACACACTTCCAACACATCAAAAGTGTCAGTCTATCATTTAATTCATTGCTTCCAAGATGCAAAATTCATGAGCTTGTCTTATAATTAACTCCTCCAGTTTTGCTCTGAAATTAATAATAATCATTCAGTACTCCATGCATTTAAGTTCAAATATCTTCCCATGCACTAACTTTTCTTTCTTCATAGCAACAAGCAGTACTAAAATAAGTAGCAAATTGGAAGAGCATCCCAGTCAGGAAGACAACAGTGGTAATAAGATTATACCATAAAATAGCACATCATCACTATGATTTTCCTCTGAGATGACCATATATCACTATGGTCAGGTCCACTGCAGCTCTTGCACTGAGACTGAAACTGTGGTACTCATTTTCCACAAACAATTTCCCTAGAATTTCAGCTTCAAAGTTTTGACAGATGATGTCTAGTTCCCAAGTCAAAGACATCTCTGAAAACTGGCATCTAGCATAAACTGAGCACTGCACGTCCTAGCACTGGAGATGAAATAAAAATAGTGCTCTGCCTAAACCCAGTCAGATTCCATTGCTGTAGAGATTGTCACCTTTCAGAAACAAAATCTGTGATCTGGACTATTGATGTTTTGGGATTTTCTGTCTTCTTCCTTAAGTAGAACTCAATCTTTGGACACTCAGTCCTTTCCCTCTTCAGTGAACATCTCTACCCCATGGAACCAGGTTGGGTGAGAGCCAAAGCTCAAGTCTGAACTGTATGCAGAAAGCTAGAAGTGTAGAAGAAAGCGCAGAAAATAGCTGCAAAATGCAGGCATTGCTGCTACAGAGTACACTGGCTTCAGCTGCAGGATTTGGTCCTGTTGCACACGCAGGGCTTCATCCATGCAAATTAAATGCTATGGCCTCTCTCAAACAGCCCTCACAGATACAACATCTTCTCAGTTATTTTCCCAATACACTGCTGTATTCTACCCACATTTAATGTTAAACACCTGTTAAAAGTTGTATTTTGGAAAGGAGGGTGAAGTTACTGCAGTGAGATTACAAATTGGTACTCTGTCATTAAAAATTAATTATAACTAGATTTTTCATAGTAGGGTGACTTGAGTATTTTTCTTGCTTTCGGTTATGGGATCATATTCAATAATATTGGCAGTTAAGGCATAACATTAATTTACTAATTTAGTTTCATGATCATTATACAATATTAGAAACACAATGAGAATTATATTCTAGTTAATCAAGTACCTGGTCTCTTTAAAAAAGGTTTAAACTAGGATTTCCATTTTTTGGAAAATATACATTTTTTAAGACCACATACCTTAAATTGAAATTCAATTTACTTTTTAATTTATGGTGTAACCATGGCTGCTTCTACCTTAAATAAGTTATTCCTAGATTTAATGGACAAATATATATGAATCTGGATCCTACAGTTTGCATATGGTTTTCAAAAGATATGAACAATCCTCTGACTCGTTTTGTCAAAGACACAAGGAAATACTTTATGTTGCATACAATCTCAGGATGACCCCTTCATTCTGGAGTTAACCTGTCTGAATTACAAACCCATTAAGTTAAATGAATTGTCAAAGCTGAATCTGACAATTCTGTACAAAACGCTATTCATCAGAAAATTTGTAATGTAACTCTTAAATGAACAATGAGAACTTAAAGTAGCAATATTAAGGTCTGTAAAAGCAGTGCCAATTAGCACTGTAATTTTTCTAATGTCATACTACTGCAGCTCCTAATAGTGCCATTCATTTAACATGTTCGTTAGGACATGAGCTTAACCTGAAAGCCTTATAGCAAATATCAGAGCTTTGAAATAGTTCAGCGTATAATTTTTCCAGTTTTTATTTTTGAAGATTAGCTAATCCTTCTATAAATTGCATGTTCAAATATAGTACCTTGAGTGTATGGACAGGAATATCCCAGAGATGAATTATACTTCAATATCCAGACATAATACAGGCAATCCCCACAAAGCTTTGTAGCAAGTCTAACAACACTGATCCCCTCTCCCCATTACTGCCTCCCCCCAGTTTTGGTCAGACCAAAGATGTCTTCAACACCACTTCTTGGACTGTTTGAAGCATGGAAGCTGCCGGTAGACACACCTATACCGTTACTCGACTTCTTTGCATTTCAGATATCAGCAGTATCTTATTTGTTTATTCCTGATTTTTTTGCCAGCCTCATTTGAAGACTACTACTCAGTCCTCCTGGAGTTAGTCTGGAGCCCGGGGTCCTCCAGTTGTACAGCCTGCTGGCAGTCAGCACCAGTACATTTATGGTCTGGTCACTGTCATACTTCCAAGGCCATGGGCATGACAACATTTTCTCATTACACAGACATAAGTGGTACCTGGGAGTTGCCACTCTGAACATTTGTATTTTCAGCTTCAGACACCTTTTTGTCTTTCAGGAGATTCAAACCAATAGACATCAAATATTAAGATATGGTTCTAGCCAACAAAAGATAGTCGTATTATTGAGTGTAAAATCACATTCCTACTAAAAATTCACTCCTACAACACTATGAAGGTCTTCATAAAATTATTTCAGAGGAACTGAAACAATCTTGAGTCCAATGCTCACGATAGAAATTACCAATGAATTGCTCTCTTTGGGCTGTTGTAGCAACCTCGAATTTCCCAGAAGAAAGTCAGCACAACTATCAATGACACTTTCTTAACACTTCAGGGATTACACACTGTGGGACTGAGCACACAGTGAGGAAGGACAGGAAAATACTTTTTAAGATTTAATCAGGCCACCTTTTTCTTCCTGATGTTCATTAATCTCTGCATCTCTTCAAAGCTGTCACAACAGGAGTTATCTTCTCAACTGTTTAGTTGATTAAGGAACAAAGAGAGATATATAAACCATCATTTTCTTTTCCCTCCCTTTAGTTTGTGTGGAATATTCACAAGTTGCATTAGATCAGACACCAAGGTGCCCTATAAACTTAAAGTCATCCAACTAAACTTATCCTGTACATGGTAGTAAGCGATTTTGACAAGCTCAGGTCAAGCCAGGCAAAAATAAAATGCATCTGTCCACTAATTAAAACAATGAAAAAATGTGTTTCATGAAATACCATTCTGAGCATTCCATTAATACTTTTTCAGACTTTCTTAATTCTGAGAGAGAAAATGTTTAGCTTCATGTAAAAGAAAATATAAACTTTATCTTGCATGTTTCATACAAAACTCATGAAAACAACCCAAACTAAATTCCACAAGACTCTAGTTCTCTGTTGAGTTCACAACAGAATTCAGTGTAAGCTAATCGGAAATTTTGTAAAAATAAAAATAGAAATGTTTTTTAAATCGGTAATAAAAGCAAACTCTCTTCTTCCATTGATATTACAGGAAAACTCTGTATTTATGTTACTTACAATCTCTTTTTTTTGGCATCATTAAAATACTATTTGATTTCTTCTAACTCTTGCATTGTTTAGAAACCAAAAAAGAGAAACAATTTATACTTTATTTCGATAAATCAATTAAAAATTTCCTAACTTTCTGCATAACTTAATATAGAATATTTATTGCTTCAAATGAATCACACAGGCAAATTACAGACATTATTAGTAAATTACGCATACCACCACATGGCGTGCAAATGTAGGAGTCCAATCATACATGATGCCTTCAAGTGTTACTGAAAAGACCATTAAAAAGCATGGGTTAAAGTCAGACTTGTCACGAATATATGAGATTCCTTTTAAGTTTATAGGATTCCCCTCTGGTGGAATGAAATCAAAATTTACCCAATTACCTCTAAGCTTTTTAAGCATTTCATTTCTTACAGATCTGATCTGTTTATAGAATGTAAACACAATTAGCTGCTCAACTACAGATTGTTTGGGGAGTTTCAGCAACAAGAGCCTAAGCTGTACATTTGACTAAATAATTATTCCTTCATCTGCTGAAGATTTTGGGCTGATAGCAGTTCTGTGGAGAAAAGTAGTTTTGTCTTCAGAAAATAGATGCTTTAAGATACCCAGGAGAGCTAAGAACTAATGTTTAGATGTACGTAATTAAAACCTTTATCTAAAGGAAATAATTAAAAAGAGTTTTGTTACTAGAACATTAAATTTGAAAGTTATGCATGCAAGTAAAGATACTTTTCATTTCTGCAGCACTAGAACACTAGAACACTAACTAGAAGTGCTGTATTCTACTATATATAATCAGTCAATTGCGGTCCAAAATTCATTTTATCAACACCATAAGACAAGGAAGGGATTTTAGGGTGCACTGATAAGATTCAAAGAACTGCAGTGCAGGGACTGATCACCCAATTTGGAGCAAGCTAATATGGCTACATGGGACAGTAGCAGCAAGGCATAGCAATACTCCATCAGAGTCAAAAACCAAGACCACTTGAATCTGGCACAGCTTCACATTGGTAAAGATATACTGCTTCTGAAGCGAATTTTATCGCAGCCAAATTATTTATTTCTGTATCCTGTTCCAAACATGATGGCCTGGGCAGGACGCCCTGTTGCAGATGTCCTGCCATAGCACCTCTTCTCAGAGGGCAACACCTGTACTGCAAACACCACTTACACGAGCACAGCCTGGCAGACACACTCTCCTTAGAGCACATGAATGGCAAAGATGTAGAGTGCTTCACGAAGCACATTATACACAAGAATAAACTACCTCACAAGGAAGGAAATACAATCAACCTCTGCAGAAAAATACCTAGCCAAACAAAAGCTGCATTTGCAGTGCAGCAGCATTACAAAAAACAGCAACAGAAATGAGAGAAGTGGTATTAGAAGCTGAGACCACAGAATTCAGACTAAATGATCTTTTATTAATTTCCCATCCCTCTCCCCCACTTATTTTGCCTTGAAACCATCATCTTAATCCTCACAAAAATGCAGTGCCCTTAAGTAATCAAACATCAGCACCATGGGAAAGATGCTGCATCCAGATACGGTAAACTCACATGAATAAGCCGAATGCCAGGCTGGTACTGGCTTAGGAAGTCTGGACTGTAATTAAATGAGACAATACTCATTTTTCATGTTTTTTTTTTTTTCATTTAGCTGTTTGCATAAATACTTTCATAATAAAAGCCATTATGCATCTATTAAGGATCATACTGGTGAGTCTTAACTCTTCTGGAGAAATACAGCTCTGTGTGTGTAAAACTCCTATCAAATAAACTCCCTTTAGCTATTCCTGAAATCCTCTCCTGTTCTCACCATCATCCATAGTTGCCCAGTAAGGTTAAGGGCAGAACACCACAAGGTCCTTCTGTCCTAACTCATTCTCTAGACTATTTTTAACACCCTACACTCCTCTACCCAAATGTTCTACTTAAGGATTTTAAAAGAAGTTGTATGTCACTGTCCTCAACAAGAGCAACCTCAGGGTTGTTTTCCTGACAGGACCTTTTAATCAGAAGTGCAAACTGGGGCAGGCCTATTCACATTCCTCACATCTCCCCCACCCCTGCAGGAAGCATGATTGCAAATCATCACTCCCCATCAGTACCTCTTTTGACTTCAGAGCTTCACACTCAATTTCTGTTCTTAAGTCAGCCTTCCCACATTACTTTCAAAGACTATCTACCCCTATTTCTTATTTAAGGAGTAGTTTCAGGACCATAGAATCATAGAATAGTTAGTGTTAGAAAGGACCTTAAGATCATGAGCTTTAATAAACTGAAAAAGTTAACTTTTAATGAAGATTTATGATGGGTCTGATGAGTTATGTAATTACAAACTTTTTTCTTCCTGCTTCACTCAAGAATCACTTTGACAACACTTCCCCTCCAAAGGGTAAACTTGTAGGCTATCGCAACAAATAATTAAAGCCATACTTTAATGCAATTAATAATAAGGAATCATGGCAGGGGGTCTGGAACTAGATGATCTTAAGGTCCTTTACAACCCTAACTATTCTATGATTCTATGCTGCAAATCATTCATAATTGGCCAATGGCTAGGCACTAGACCCTGCATTCCTTCAACCTGAAACTGAGCTTTTCCCACAAATTTCAGAAGAATGCAAGAGTTTGTCAGTATCCAGAATGTCACACACCAGCATCACACAATCTCACTGAAAGAAGATAATCATTGCTACTAGGAGCTCAAGATCTGAATGGATTAATTTCTTTAGAAACCAGTGAAAAAAGTCCTGTTGCTAGCAGCTTATTGGGTCCGCCTAAAACATCCCAGAAGACTGCAAACAAGAAATCTGGCTTGTTCAGAGTCAGATAGGGGATATTTATACACATTCTGGCATCACAAAAGAGGGAGAAATGCAGAGCTTGAACAAAATCTCCAGAGCATCTCCTGACTCTTTTAACTGGAAAAGAAAGTTGTATTTTCCATCTACATTTATGTAATTATATTTTAAGCTTTCACGTTGCTCCTACTATTCAAAAGTGAATTATTTAAAACAATGATGTTGATTTTGGTCTGTGGCAACCATGTTGTTATATTGAAGTCAAAGCACAGAAACTGCTGATGAGACTTCAGTTCTGCATTTAATCAAATTCATATCTAATAGCTTATTACCATGTTTGTTCTTTTCTTTTCCTTCTCTCTTTTTCAGATAACTTTACTCTCCTCTCCCCCATTTATGATATCAGCTATTTCTTCAGTCATATCACTGAACTTAAAGAGATGAAATAGTGAAGTTAGCAGCTCTGTTACTAGTTCAGCTTTTGTACCAGATGTAATCATAAAAACTAGTTACAGCGTGTGCCTTCGCTCTAGCACCCAGGGAGTTTGCATTTTATTTGACCACTCTTCCCTGTGCACAGAGTCAATTCTAGGCATTCCAGAGTTCCCAGATAGAAGTTAATACTGTAACTTGCTGTAGCTTGGTGTAACTTGCCACCAGAAAGTATGGTGACTGCTGCATTTGAAAACAATACCCCAAAAGGAAAACGTTCAACGATTTTCCTCTCAATAAACCACTTAACATTAAAAATCAGTCAGCCTAACCATGCTGCAAAGAAGATGTTAAATACCACTGCAACGACAAGTGTTAAAAATGAACTTGTAAAAGTTCACAGGAACGAGAAATTAAAAATTGATAAGTGCTAGTTCGGAGACCTTGCACCATCTTAGAGCACAGCTTAAAAGAGGCCATATGCAAATGAAACAACTATAAGGACTGCAACAATTATTTTATGAACTGTTTTCACATTCAAAATGAGGTAAACCTAATGAAAAGACAAAGAGAAACAGGGTGGAATGTCTTCGTTTTGTACAATATACCTGGCAGTGCTCAAAGCCTGGCTGGACAGAGCCTTGGGAGACGTGGGGTGCCCCTGCCCATGGCAGGGAGTTTGGAACTGGATGATCTTAGGGTCATTTCCAATACTAACTGTTCTATGATTCTACAAATTTTCTACTACTGTAGGCTTTGAGAAAAAGAACACAATTTGTGTATCATACAGGTTTTCTGAGATTTAATATATTTTAGGCACACTTCAAAACACACTGCTAAGAAATAGCTTTTTGTGACATACAGTCATACTGAATTCCACCACTTAAAGCCAAAAGTCACTTTGTGACAAATAATGAACATGGACAGATTAACAAGGAAGCTTGTCCAGTTCATTCTCAAACTATATCTTGGTGATCAAATAGATCTTAACCTGGTGACTTGTTTTTTTAAGCACAAATGTTGGTATAGAAGAAAATAAAGGGAATAAGCCCATTAGGAAGTCCAACCAGGCACTAGATGGCCTCCATTTTCTCAACTGCAAAGAACAATAAATTTTGAAACTCTAGAAGTACATATTTTTTACAGATAACATGCCTTAATATTTCTACTGAAGCTTTTCATATTAACAAAAATGAATAAAAAATAATCAGTGTTAGACTTTCATGTTAAATTCAAGTGACTCTGACCAGGAATTGCAATCTGTCCAATATTTAGAGTTCTCTACTGAAAGCTGATGTGTTTCAGGATTTTAATTCAGCTTTACCAATGAGGACCACGAAAATCTCACTTAAACTTCAGAAGTAATTTTTTGAGATCAGTGTTTAATTTAGATCTTAACCAGGAGATGGCAGCAGCACCCACTGGATTTATTTACATGACTATGAAATCACAGCATATTAAATTCAAAACAAAATAGAACATATGCAAATTACAAAGATGAAATCATAAATCCTATAGATGCATTTAAAATACAATTCTTCATCAGGAACTGTATTATATGTGTATTTCTATTTTACTTGCTTCTGGGTCACCTTCAAAGATGAATTAAAAATTGATATATTTTCATATGCCATGGCATATTCCTTGCAAGTCAGAAATCAATGATTTATTCTCTTATTTATAGATTCAGTAATAATAGACTGCAGAACACAGTGATCTGTGGGTAGTGTGGGTAGTGATGGATAAAACTTTTCAAGTGTGATTTACAGACATGATGAAATGTCCACAAGTCAAAGATAGAGATAGGAAGGAATTCCAAGTATGATGATGCTACTAGTCCAAAGAAGCAGGAACAGGGATGAGGGAAAGGGGGGAGCAGTGGAAATAAAGATGAGAGATTGGGATTCTCTTTGATCCAAAGAAAGACTGAAAAAGAAGACAAAGGAGGACAAATAGGCTTTCCAAAACAAAAGCTCAAATAAATCCCTGAAAGCTGTGTCAAATCATGACTGATGTGCAAACAAGCTTTATACAACAAGTAAAATTAAGAGATAAGAAGAGCACCATGGATTTTAAGGTGAAGTCCATTAATGAATGCTGCTGTAGGGGACGACAGTATTGGAATTGAGAGGATGCTTAAGGCTTTTGTACACATTAACAACGTGACAGTTTCATCTGCTTTGACAGGCTTCTTCATTATACCAGTGCAATCCTGTCAGTTGCTATATATTCAGAAATTCAAGAGTTCTCTTACAGCAACAACATCCATGTTAATAATAATTTTGAATTAGCTCCAACTGACATTTTTTACTGCAAGTGAAATAAATATTACCCTCATTTAAGAGTCTAGAGAAACTACCTCAATTTTCTCTAGTGCCTCAAAGTTATTTGGTGTTTCAGAGCAGAATGACAGTGAGTCCCTAAATAACTCCTACATATTTTCTACAAAATCACATAGATATCTAGTGCAAAAGGGGTTCAACCACTGTTGTAATGAAATTACTTTTCTAATGCAACTAGACAGGGCCCTGGACTTGAAGATACACACCAATACAACATACGACCCTAAAAGAGGCCATAGAGAGTAAAGACAACCAATTTTTTTCCAGAGGAAAATTAAACATTAAATTTACCTTCTTCACAATAGACAAAGCACACCTTGCAGGGTTAGTCATCACCACTGTAAGCAGAGCAAGGCAAATCCACCAGTACTGCTAAAGGTAAACCATGGCATCATATAAAACAGAGACCAAAACAGCTCCACTGGCAGAGGAGCTCACAAACCACTGGAGAGCTGTGCTCAATGCTCCAGGTCTTCAACAACTGAACGAAGAACAGGAGATACAACTGACCCCAGGCCCTGGCATGGACCAGTCTCTATCCTAACCAGGCTTTTATTTTTTCCCCTATCCTCTGCAGTCTGCTGCCTCAGATCTTTATTCTCTCTATAAGGTGGAATATTGCTTACTGCAACAGACCAAGGCACAAATGCGTGAATAGGAGTCACAGTGGTGCTGGAAATTTTGGCTGCTCATGTCAGTGCAGGTACTGGCTAGCAGTATCTTAAGCCACTGATAAAACTTCCAAAAGAGTGTAGGGCTTTTACAGTTTTGCCCACTATCCAGCTTGAGGGTGCTGCCCATCCTGGCCACACAGAACAGGAGTATGCACAAAGATACACCATACACAGAAGTGGAGGGATGTGTAAAATTCATCTATAATCTTACACTTTCATTCATCTACATCTAATTATTCTACAAGCACTGTCCAGCAGATTCAAATACCATATTGGTTTCCACCTATGTAGAAACATCAGCAATGCAGTCAGAAGGACCAACTGCAGCATAACAGTAGAAATATGAACCAAAGACTGGCAGTATGTAATGCATCTGTTCAAGGTGTACTGGAAATCATGTTTGGAGAAGCAGTAACAGTCATAATGAACCAAAAGCCTTTTCCCTCTCCTAACCCTAGACAGGTAACACTGGCTTCCCTCTTAACACTGGCTATTAGAAGGCTGAGAGTTCTGCAGAACACAGGTAAAGCCATCCAGCAAGAAATTTTCAACAGTGAAGATCTTCAAAACCCAAAGGCAGCACACAGCTTACAGAACAAGAATGGTTTCCCAATGATTTCCCACAGATAAGATTGCTTTTGTATACCTTAGCATCTGGACTTAGCTCATTCTGTATATGATTGCTCAAAACATGCTTTTATAATCAGCCTCTCAACAACTCAGATTTCTTCCCACTATATTCACAACCGCTCTTTCCTTGGTTAGACTAGCTTATAATAATTACTGTGCTGTTTCACACACACAACATACAGGTTCTAGAAAAAACCTGAAGAACTTTGTTACATATTGGATTCTGCAGAACACCGAACCAGAGGATTTCTGTGTGTTACTTGCAGAAGGAACAAAATAAATCAAATTATCAGAAAATCCAGTATCTAATGTTTCAGCTCTTTCTTTTCTTGTGGAAGAATCCTTTTGGCTCCTTTATTTAGAAAATTATTAGCAACATGAATCATAGAACAGGTTTGGAGAGGACAGAAATCAACCTTTAACAACTAAATTCTCATATTCTTCAAATTGTAGTTAGCAAAAGTTAAATTTGTCAGTCACTGAAAGGTTTAGCCATACTTGAAGATGGTACACAATATATAATTATGTCTTCAGGATGACAAATCAGTGGTCATCTGTGTTTGATCAGAGGGCTAGACCTCCACAATAAAAAACAGCTCCACATCCTTCTGTCAAGATAGGTTTTAATGCATTTATTTATTTTTAAATATGAGGGTGTCTAATCTGTCATCTCTCATGTGGCTGAAAGCTTGTCACAACACTTCTTTACTAGTTAAATGAAGCAAACAGATGAAGAGCAGATTAGAACATAAGAGAGAAAACTATTCTGACACTAGATCACTATTCAGACAAGAACCAGCTTTTAAGATCTCTTTTTCTCTGGCCTCAAAAGATCACTCTGGTCACTTCATCATTCTGGCACAAAGAAGGGCCAGAAGAGGAGAAACCTGGCTGACATGCAGCCCAGATAACAGGAGGGTCATGCCATTTTGGCATGTGAAAGCATTCTGAAGAGGGGCTAGAATTTACAAACCACTTCTTCACATGAAGGAACCTCCCAGTCCATTGAGAAAGCAACGCACATCCCTGTGCCTGTCAGATCCATCTCAGCTTGTCTGGACCCCTCCTTGTAACGCAAGTTCATGCAAGTGAAATCTTATTGTACTTCTACAAGGCAAAAATATCACATGCTTTGTTTCAAGGCTAATCAGCTGCAGTATATTTGGTACAACCAATAAAACCTCCTCGGAGCTCCAAGTCGCATAAGGAGAAGCAACCTTACCAACAGCTGCAGCTGTGCTATGGGTATTGATCCAACTGCAAGGGAAATTCAAGGTCCCAATTCATATAATGAAATGAAAAGGGGCTTTTAAATACCTGCTTCTGCATGTAAGCTAGTGGTGGGCTAGTTTTATCACTATGAACAAGGTTGTTATTTTCTTTTATACTCAACTCCCCACTTCCACATGTCTTTGCATAATACTGTAGCTTAGAATTATCCTATACAACAACGCTGTGAAGAAATGAAGATTCTGAGAATTTTTGCACTGTCAGTTTCTTGCCAGAAATAAAACTTCTAAAGTAAAGCTAATATCCCATAATGTATTTCACAATGTTCTCATCAGAGGATTATAATGTCATGATTTCTGACACCTGCTCTTATTTGACTACTTACATTTAGGTCAATATTTTCTATTTATAACTTTTTACTGAAATGATAATAAACAAAAATCTTCTACTAAAATAACCTGACAGTTTATCATTGTATGACTTCAAAAATTGACTACTCTGCCAGACCTAAAAAAAAGGCTTTAGTAAGTACGACTGCTGTCAAAAAGAGGTTATAAACCACAATCAGTTCACTGTCGTTCATGGTGGCCAGTTTTCATAACAGGGCAATTCAGTTAAGGCTAAGGTTGAAGTTCTACATCCTTTCAAAGGGCTAATATTTTCTTTCCTTGAAGAGATGATGCTTCTATTTGTTTTCTGGAGGAATTAAAATATCAAATATTAACATGTTCTGAATACTGACCTAATATCCAGAATCCATGTAAGATTTATATAAGATTTATATATATATATTTTATCTATACATAGATAACATAGATAATAAGACCAATTTACTACATCCTCAAAAAATGTTAGTACTTAGGTCTGGGAAAAATGTGATTTTTTTAATTTGGTCTTATTATACTCCTGTGGTGGGTCGACCTTTGCTGGACACACACCAAATGCCCACCAAATCTGCTCTATCACTCCCTGCCTTACCTGGGTAGGGGAGAGAAAATATAACAAAAGGCTCATGGGTGGAGGTAAGAACAAGGAGTTATCACTCTCCAATTACTGTCAGGGAGAAATAGACTCAACTTGGGGAAATTAGCCTATTGCCAATCATATCAGAGTAAGGTAATGATAAATTAAAAGTTAAATCTTAAAACAGCTCCCCCCTACACCACCCTTCTTCCAAGGCTTGAATTCACTTCTGATTTTCCCTATCTAGTCACCTCCAGGGGCAGGGGTATTTGTACAATATCCTTGGCAGTGTCCAAAGCCAGGCTGGACAGTCTTGAGCAACATGGTCTAATGTGAGCATCCTTGCCCATGGCAGGGGGTTGAAACTAAATGACCTGAAGTTCCTTTCTAACCGTTATTATTCTATGGTTCTATGATGTGTGGATTTGGTTTTTTTCCATGGTGCCTCTAGAAAGCTTTGGAGCAGTATTCAAACTAACAGTAAACCCGTTTCTTTTCCATCAGAAGTACAGCAGTTGATAATGCAAGTAACAGCCATATCTTTTTTTTTCTGTTGAACAGTAGAAACTATTATAGCACATTTCTAGTATGAGTTTCATTTCTACTGTATAAAGTAATTTTATATTAATATACAAATATTCGAGCTTGTAATACCGATCACTTGAAAACTTCAAAATCACAAACAGGTGCTTTAATTTATATTTCTGTCAAATGCCTTTTTGTTTCATTCCATTATTTTCCTCTCAGTTACAAAAAAGGCCAATATGAGTCTTGAGCAGCTTTTCCTTCTATCAACACTGATGTAAGAAGCAAAGAGCAGACAGAGCAACTGAAAAGGAAAGAATTTCACAAAAAAACATCAACACAAAATCAATAACTAGTTTTCCTTTTCTGAATTAAAATGGCAAGTATCTGATTTATTCAAATGCAACAGGTAAGTGATAAGGGAAAAGGAGTGTGTGTAGTGAAACACATTAGGATCTTTCTTTGCTGGGAGGCAAGTGAAGTAATAACCAAGTGACTCAGCCTCCTGCTAAAAATGCTGTTCCCACCTTTGCTTTTCAAAATGATCCTTTTGCAGAAAATTCACACATCATTCAGCTTTACTGAATGCTGAAATAAAAAATAGATGCCCACTGTCACACAGCTATATTGATTATGAGTGAAAATGTGATCATTTTGCATTAACTTGCCCCACAGCACTGGAGCTCCATCAAAGCATCAGAAGGAAATTAATGCTTTCATATAGTGCCCAAGAAAAATATGAGATGTTGCTCACTTTGCCCTCTAGACAAAGAGGTATATGCCAGTAGCTGAGAGGTAATAGCTTTCAGAACAGAACATGAACTCTAGACTTTTATTAAAATCATTATTTAATGTGCAAAAAATAATGAAGCCACAGCCTTGGCATTTAAAGCAGCAATTTGTAGTCATTACATCTTAGATCATGAGGCTTATTTTGTAAAAGCCAGTCTTTCTCAAATTAAAAATTCATCATCAACTCGCACAGATTATGTAGTCCTTTAAATTATGCCATTTCATACTGATTTATTCCCGCTAAACAAAGAGCCAGTAAAGTGGTACATAAAATTATTTCATTGCTTTCTCTCTAGAAAGACCTTTTTACTCCTTAAACTGTCCCAAGATCTCACACAAGGCTTGACTAATATATTGATATTTTAGTATTTTCACCTTCCAGAGACATTTCAGATCTTAATTTGCCATGCTTCTCACCCCCACTGTAGAGGGAACTGTAAAAAATAACCTACAACAGAATGGTTTTTTTTCATACTTAAAATGGCAGCCCACAAAGTGAATGACAGTATGAAGGTTTCAATATGCCTAAATGGATCCCTCTAATTGACTAGCAGTTTGAATCATATAATCAACTAGGTTGGAAAAGACCTTAAGGTCATCAAGTCCAACTGTTACCCCAGGGCTGCCATTAGAAATATTAGATATGGTAGCATACAAATATTACTCCGTTACAAATATTATATTTACTTTTGATGAAAAATAAGTAGGGAAAAACTGCTCCTTTTCAACAAGAATCCTGGTAAGAACTTACATGGCAAAGTTTTACAGCCCTACATAAGTGACATTTATTACTCTGCTTTATATCAAAAACTATTACGCTTGATTCTCTTTAAACATTAAGTAATTTTTCTCAACAAAATCACACACGTAATTTTTAATATTTTATATAATAAATCTTCTGGAAGATCACTATGACCTGAGAAGAAGTTGCAAGATAGCGCATTTGTTCTATGTCTTACTAGATGAGATTTACATATATATCAGCAAGAGAACAAAAATGCACTGCATGGTGGGTTTTTTTTTTTTCCCTACTCTTTCCTGCTTCAAGACTTCTTTTAATTATGATTTGAACTATAGTAGTGTCAAGAAGCTGAGATCTCTTTTGAAAAGAATGTTGGAAGAGATTTGGTTCCTCCCTCAAATTATTTAAGCATATGGACCTGAATCAGCACATAACACCACCTGTAATTTAATTTTTGTATGCTGAATAGGCATGCTGATTTCAAACCCACTCCTCTTTTCAGGAGAAACAGTACATTTAAATTAACGTGTTTCAGAGCACGTCCTCTGCCGTCTTCCAAACGTCTATCCTCAAAACACCTCAAAACACAGAGCATTCCTCTTACAATGATGATGCAGCTTTTTCTGCACCCTTCTACAATCTCTATGCCTACCAGGTAGGAATTTAATCAGGGGCTAGGAATGGGCTAACAATGTTGTACCAAGGGGCTACATTACATTTGTTACTATATTTTCCATCTAAGGCAATGGTTTGCTCTTTAGCTATATCAACCAACAACCCCCTCCAGAACTTATCACCAAATCCCTCTGATACATAAACTTTCTATTAAACCTACAAAATATATTTACTCACAAGTTCTCCAGAATCCTACAATGTTTCATGAAGCTTCACCAGAATCCAGATCTATACACAAAACCAACAGATCGCGCTCACACCCACTTAACTGCCTGGCAGAGATTTAGTCAAATTTGTGGAATTCAATTAGATAATAATTTTTAAATAAAGACAGAAGATTGTGAGAATCTTGAACTACAAAATAAGCAGCTCATAGGATGCAAAAAAATTAAGCAGAACAAGCTTTGAAACACAAGCAGGGCGTTGTGCTTTCATGACAACAACCATTTCAGGACGCTGGAAATAAAGAATGGCTGTCATGACAAGTAGTTGGCCGGAAAAGTAACAGAGGTGCTTTGCTTTGGTCTTTGATAAGTTCCTATAACCAAATTATATCAATGCCCATCCCAAACTGCAATCTAAAAATCAATTTGGTACACATAATGAAATAGACTACTTACAGGAAAAATGAAAGTTAGGAAATTAAATCAGTGTAGCCAATTGGAAAGATATAATCTCATCATTACTGCACCATGCTGCAGTTTCAACAGTTTTACAATGAAGTCCACAGAAGCCTGAACAAGCTAAGGACTGCTACTATACACATATCAATGATATTTAGGTTCCTACTTTATTGGTTTGTTACTCGTGAATCCTGGCATCTTTGAAGCAGGCAGGAATATCATCATTTCTAAACAAGAAGCAGAGAATGTAGAGAAATTATGAAAATAGCCAGTATGCCCTGATGCTTCAGGAAACGGTGTCACTAGTTAGCAACTGCTTAAAACCTTAGAGTCTGAAGAGTTTCCTTCCAAAGAGATTTCTCAATTATTTTGACACTAATGGAAGTTTTATCTTCAAATTTCTGAATTTACCTGCAGAGCTGAGAAAATACAATGAATGTTGACACATGGTACGGAGGATAAAGATAAGAAAGTAAGCCATCTCAACTGAAGGAGCTTGCTGTCTCTCAGGAGGAACAAGCAAACTTGCACCACTATCAGAACAAGTTCTGCACAGCAGTTACTACTCCACCGCAAAGTTATTTAAAGTATTCAAAATAAAAGCACCCTTTCTCAATACCACACGCTTAACAGGGCAGAATCCTCCAAGACAAGCACTATTTAAAGCTTTGAAATCCATCCTGTTCCTCTTACACACCTGTTTCTCTTAACTCCAGTTATATGACCCCAGAGGTAGGCAGTCAGCTGAACAAGAAGCTCATTGCTCACTTTTGAAAGGAAACATCTTTGTACACAATCCAAACAGCACACAGATTAAGTTCTACTTTCATACCATATATGGTTTCTCAGATATTATTGCTATGCACTTCAATGATTAAATTCAAGCAAAATATTACAAAGTAGGATCTCTTTTCACTATATAATGATCTGTAGGATTTTTAAGTGCATAAGCATGAAAAGCATTAAAAGAGTTGAGCAAGCTCTTAAAATAAAATTCTTTTAAAATCAGTGAAATTTGGTTATTCACTAAAAGTAAACACATTGAACTGGGCAAGAGGGTGTTTTACATTTGTTTTTTTCTCACCAGTATATTCTTTCTTCAACATTGTGCTCACTTTTTCTCCCCAAACCCAGCAAACATTTGAAATGATTACGTATTCAGGAATGGTGTTTTTGCTGAAAGAAAGACAAATACTTTTTTAGCTTGAAACTCAATTTGTGGTTGAAAGATTAATGTCATCTAGGTCTTGCAATTACATAAGTTTGGATGCCACCCAAGGGGTTCAGGTTGTTATGCCAGTAGAAGTACACATATTTCTTCTTGATTCAGTGCACAACAGGACATGGTTCCCTAGATGGAGTACAGGCTCCCTCTATAGATGCAGTCTAGCAACCAGCATTGCCTGGTCTGATCACGACAGCTTTGATTTAAATTCTTGCTTCTTTATGGTAAAAGAACTCTTCTTTCATCGCACTCATTAATATTCTGTTATTATCATCAGTCTTAGTTAACAAGCAGTCCATACCTTTTGTTCTCCCACCCCTCCAGGTTTGTTTTTCACAAAGTAGATGACATATTATGTGTATCTTCTATAGTAACTGCATCTTTTCTACACTGTTATCTGTCACCCCACAAGACTCTAAGCCTGTCCTAGACCAGGGTCTCCCAAAACAACATCTGGCCACTCTAAACCAGGTGTTTGCTGCCAGGCTCTCTGACCACTAAGAGCAGCTGTATTTGTAAGAAGCTCAGTCCAAAGTCTAACAGACTGCAGAATAACCTTCCTTAGAACAGCTGTTGTGGAGAGATAAATTTCCCATTCACATTTCAGTTCCTGACCTCTGCACTTCACATTCCTCCCACTAGCATGCCAGGAGACGTGCTAGTAAAATAAGTAAGTAAAAGTGATGAATTTGCTTGTGCTCATGACAGCTACAGTTGTAGTTAGCAGCATGCAAAATGACAGAAGACTGCAAGAAACAGTGAAGAAAGTTTCTTCATCCACGTTTCATCTGCCTTTTATAATATAAGTGCTTCTAGTCTGCTTTAATGCAAACTCACATATGTCAGATTAAACTCTTTATGATTGGCTCACGCTGAGTGACTGGCCTTTGCTCCAGGACAGAAGCATACGCTCAGTTAGGAACAGCTAAGAAAGTGTTTGAAAAACAGCTCCCAGTTTCTGGCCACTAATAGCATGCACCCTGAGGGTAGCCTAGTGAGAATGCTTTTAATTCCTTTCAGGGTAAAGAAAGAGACTATGCCTTTAAAAGAACTTAGGTTTTTCCTGGAGGCACTTAAAAGTGCTCATACACCAAACAACTGGCTGTCAGTGAGGAGCCAAAAATAAATTGAAGGTGCACCAAAGAGGAGAAACTTCAGGTTACCTCAGTTCTTCTCTCCCTCCCAGTTGGCAGCAATGCGTTGGAGACTGACGCAGATTCTCTGCCAATCTAATCTCAAGTACCAGATGCTAAGGCATCTGCTGCATGTTGGGTGGTGAGGATGTTAAACCCCAAGTCATGGCCCATCAAGCTGGCAACATATCTCTGGGGACACATCCAGAAATAATGCATCCCTCTGCAACTCCTCAGAGCCCCTACTCAGAACTGCACACAAACTTTACTCTACTGTGAAGGCTTTTACCTGTTACTCCCCTTTGTTACCTGCCATCTCAGCCAGTATATCCCTTTCACGCAGTGTTGCATAGTAGATATCTGAGCAAAATCCTTCCCACTTATTAGTTCTCTTATAATTAAAGCATCTTCAGCATCAGATCCATCAGAGTCAAGAAGCTAACTTAGGACTCTGCTTGAGTTTGTGGTCCTGTCTTTGGTACATATTCATGAGTGTAATGTTGTATATTCCTTGATTAAGCCTCTCAAGTGATCTTTCTGCACTCCAGGAACATCACTGACACAAGCATTGCGCATGCAGAGACAGGAGCACATAGCAAAAAGTGTTTCAGAACCTCAGCAGTACTGTTAAAGGGAAGACTGAACATAAAAATAGATAAAACACTTCAACTGCTTCTTCATTCATTCACAATGAGGTAAAATTAGCAATGCTTAAAACTTTAATACTAATAGCTGTATCTTTTATTTACTGGGGTTACCTAGTTCCCTGAAGCCTGGCTGAGTTTACTGAATGGTGTATAAACTAACAATAGCCATAAATTCATCTACATTCCAATCCCCCTCCTGCTTGAGAAAAAGCAAGCTCCTTGAAGGGAATTAATCAATTCCTTAACAATAGTAGGATTTCCACTACTGTAGTATCATTATTTCTTGCAGAAATCAGATGCATATCCCACTTGCTATGCATATATGTTGTAATTACTTTAAAAAGCAATTTTGAAATAAAAATCTATATATGATGACAGTAATAGCAATCAAATCAAAGTAAAAAAAATATAGTTAAAATCATTATTGTGGGATCATCATCTATGCCAACCAGTTTAATTTTATTAACATCATCCATAGGATATCAACAAACAATCACCAAAGTTTTCTCTCTCTGATTTTTCAGCGTATCTGACTACAAGTCCTTAGCCATTTTTATGGGAAAATGTCCAGTGGAAAGAAGTCAAGAAGTCAGAATTAGTATCTGGCCATTCTAAACCCAAGAGCTGATCAGCACTCAGCGGTCTCAGCCTCAAGGTTGTCTGTATTCATTATTTCTGCAACAGAGAATGAGAGTCATCAATGTGTTAATAACAACCATAAGCTGATTCAAAAATCATGTCTCATCAAAATTACAAGAATGAAAAAGCTTTAGGAATTGTTTTTCTGAACTTTTACCTCACATCAAAACCAGTTTAACAATCTGATTTCTCAAAGATAAAGGAAATTTAGTCTTAGCCCCATTAGCCTGTGCTTGTACACTGCTTCATAGTATATGGCCTTGATTAAGATCCTATACCCAATCCATGAACACTTATTACATATAAGGAATTCCCCTGCGAGTTATAGCATAGTGTTGGCTAAAATAGTTTGCTCCTAAAAAATATATCATAATAATCCCATTTGCTGTGTTTCAGAAACCATCTCATAGTAGCAAAACCAGCGTTATTCACACGTTCACTCTTCCACAGAGTTATCTACACTAATTTAGACAACTTCACCTGCCAAAATGCAACTTGTTATTGGTGTACAACATAAATACAAGAAATCCCTAAAAACACACATAGTATTGTAGCAAACAGGTGGAATCTGGATTTGACAGAAGAAATATTGGCTGTTCCTCTGTCTGGAAATGCATTCAATAATCTTCTTTGATGATTAATATATCCCATGTGTAAAAGTCTGCATAAAAGACCAAGCAACAGCTGTAATTTACTGAAGGAGGCAGGACAGCTCAGCAGTAGAAGCCATCCAGGTTGTAAAATGACAGTGTATGAGTAGTTCCCGTCCCTTTAATTACAGTTTAAACTTTCCAATATGACACAGTAATAAATTGAAAAATGCTGCATTACTGGCTATATTTTTTTCTTTAAGACAGATCTTGTACATGGTATATTGTGGACCTTTTCAATCTCTTCTTTTCTTGCCGGTTATTGCCTGGCTAACAGGATGTTTCATTTTAATGAA
>JASSUY010010035.1:0-43771 GCA_032466535.1 Forpus xanthops | reverse complement strand
GCCTGGCTAACAGGATGTTTCATTTTAATGAAAAATACATTAGTGCATTAAGATAAGGTCATCAGTTCTTAAGTTAAATGCAATTTCTGTAATAAAATTAATTGCATAGCCCACATAAATTATTTTATGCGGGTTAAACACTTTTAATTGCTACCTAAATTTTGTTCAACCGAATGTTTAAATGGAGTATTTCCCTATAAAAAGAATGCATATACTATGAAATGCCTTTACAGTTCTTTACGATATGCCTTCTATATGTCATACGGTAACATACTAAGTGGTCATCAGTGTTCAAGTCTACATAAGTCCCTTGAGCAAAGCTGAGGGGAAGGAAGCAGAAGAAAAAAAAACATCCTGCCAGGCTATGCAGTCTGTGAAAGTCGGTTTAAGGGTGGACCTGCCTGCCCAGGACCATGTCAAATTGGGTTTGGGGTATTTTTAAAACTGAAGTCCCCACAGTCTGCCTGAGCACCCTGGTACACAACATTATGAAGCAGAAAATATTTTGATAGCTATTTGTAAGACCTGTTCAGTTTCATCTAAATAGCAAATATTAGTTGATATAAATATGAAAATGTCATGGTAGCAGAAGTTTACAGATCACCTCTCAGATTAAGGTAACAACCTTTGGTTATAAAAAAAACTTCCTGTTTTGTCAGTAATATTTGTATACTTAGCCTGAAATGGAATAGCTCATGCATCATAGAATCATAGAATAGTTAAGGTGGGAAAGGACCTAAAGATCATCTAGTTCCAACCCCCCTGCCATGGGCAGGGACACTTGTCACTAAATCATGCCACCCAAGGCTATGTCCAACCCAGCCTTGATCACTACCAGCAATGGCGCATCTACAACTTCCCTGGGCAACACATTCCAGTGCCTCACCACCCTTGCAGTAAAGAATTTCTTCCTCGGATCCAATCTAAACTTCCCCTGTTTAAGTTTGAACCCATTACCCAAAAGCAACATTAGGAAGACTTTTTCCCACTAGTTACCAAGTTCTTCTGAAATGTAAACAAAATACTAACAAAATCTCCATCACATGCAAAAGCAGATATTTATAACCCTAGGTCCTCCATGCCTTGTATAACTTAGATGGATGTTAAGAAGACTTGAAACTATTAAATTTGTAAACAATGCACAGTCTCTTTTTGGTCCCCACATTAGTTTGTTGTAGACTGAATTATTTCCACCCCTCCACCCCCTTAAGAGAGAACAAGGTTTTCCCTCAGGAACGCTTTGTTTCAAACATGATTTAAAAAGTTATTGCTTTTTTTATTTCTTTTTATTCAGCTCTTGAACCTAAAAATAAGAACCAAGTATTAATTCATCTCAAAGTCACATGCCATTAAATTGTATAATGATGGGCCCTGGGACTAGAACCATAGATTTATGGGTTAATTCAACTTGCATATTTTTTCTAGGTTATTTTAAGGTTTAATTCCTATAACACAATAGATATTATTCAGTCAACCGATTTATGAAAACACTTTTCCTATACTAACTTAGATGTGGTTCCATATTTCAAAATCAGATTAAGTTTAACATTTTATGTTCTCTTCATTGTAAGTGAACTGGATTGTGTCAACAACAACAAAGTGGCATAGTTTAGTGGGAGATGTCCCTGCTCATGGCAGGGAGTATTGGAACTAGATGATCTTAAGGTCCTTTCCAACCCTAGCTTTTCTATGATTTTATGATTCTATGTATTCCTGCATAGAGAACTGTTTTCATTAAAAGAAGCTTTGGAAATTCTTGCCTTTTATGAACTCAGGTTTAATAAACTGTTAGGTTAACTAAGTGAATGTACAGTAGTTTCTGACATAAATAGTTTATATAGGCATCTTCTATAGTGCTCTGTATTGTGTTTTCTAAGTGTACATTAGCCATAACATAAAATCCATCCCATTTTTCTTTTAGACCAGCTAGGAGGTGTGATTTTCTTTCTGCCGAATGACTAACATCTTTGCATTATTGTCACTATGTGGTTCCTTGTTTTAAAGTCAAACACAGTCAAAACACATCAAAAGTTGCTAGCTCTGGCACTACTTACATGAAGGAAATTGTTGTCACTCTATAAGGAGAGTGACATTATAGCACAAGGTAAAGCTTTGAAACCTTAAGCAGCTGAAAGCTAGTTAGAGAAAAGGCCTGTCCCATTCAAAGATACTTGGGCATCTGACCTCCAAACTCTAGTTGGTCTGCATTGCAGATGTGAGAGATGAGGGAGAACAGGAACAGCCCTTATACATGTGTTCATACCTATCTTGTGCTTGAGTATCTGGGAATGTATGCAGAACAATGAAACAGCATTTTAGTTCTGCATCCATAAGACACTGGTAGTAGAACAGAGTGTGGAAGGTAAGAGTCTTCTCTAAGACCTATCCACATGGATGGACATTACCTGAAAATATACCTGACAATTATTGTATGGTGTTTATTAGTTTTTTTCCCTTTCTGAGGTTTTTAATTAACTCCATGTTTTCCTCTGACTTTAAGGCATTTTCAATTCTTCCTACTCTTCTTAGAATTAGGAAATAATTACTTAACTGTCACGTGAAACCAGAAAATTTTTCTCAGTCTTGATTGCCTTCGACATAACTAATGCAAATTTCTGATCTATTTTATTATGAATAAGCACTTTGTTTCAGATTTTTTTATACAGCAGTCATTTGTTGGAGCTCTTCTTCTTTTGGGTGCTTCTCTCAATCATTTAAATTAAATTAATGTCAAATATACAAGTCTGTGGTAATGGCTTTGAAATTCTAACTACATTACCAAGTTACAAAACCAATAAAATAAAGCTTTATAGCAGCGGCCAGCACAGATATTATTAGCTATTTGAAAAATATCAGCCCTAGATGATTTCATTAAATTGTTTAAACTCAAAAGGTGTTTAAAAATTGCTTATAAATATATTTAATAAGAAGTTTAATAAGGTTGTTACTCACTCAAAGGACTTTAAAGACTGCACCCACATCCTTTTGGCTACAATACATTCTCATTCCCTTATCAAACTGCTGTCATTTGGCTACTTCCTTTTGGCCCCTTGCCCAGAATAATTTATCCATCAAATGGAATTTCAAAGGTGTAGGATTTATAGTGAAAAATTAATCTGGGGCATTTTTAATCACCTGTAACCTTTCTATTCTTAAAGTTCTTTATTAAATGCAGTTTGAATCCCAATACACTTTTTTCGCCAAGGCTGTTCAATTAGAGTTAGAAAAGAAATATGTTATTTTTTAACAAGTACACCAATTTCTCTCTTGCTCATTGCAAAATTATACTTGTTCCCTTCTCCTGTTTAAAGGAAAAAAAAAAAAATCTGTAATACCCTCTCCTTTTTCAAATGCATTTATTTTTACTAGTGGTTAAAACAGCTAATATCATGAAACCATTAAGATAAACACCGAGTGTTTGCTGCAACAGCAACATTTGAAACTAGTTCTGAAGCATGCAAGATGCAGGATCACAAACAGATTAATTACACTCTCCTATTAACGATATTTGGATGCAGACATCTGTGAACAGGAGGGGAAAGAGGCCCTCTGTCCCAGCTGAAAATTCCAACACTGCCTCCCATTGCCCTTTTTGCTGAAGCCACTGTCATCCCTTTTCTAAGCAAAACCATTGCAAGGTTTTGCAAGTCAGCTTCACAGTGGAGGACAACACAATGAATAGGAACCTAATTATATTTAAAGTGCAGCTTTCCCTGGTTTCACATATATATCCATGGAAATCACACCCCCTGGAGATTCACAATCTTTGTCCACTTATCTTCAAGAAGCATCTCTGACACAAGGCTCTATTTTAAACAGAGGCTAGTTCTAGGCTCTAAGATAATTGCCCTACATTTCATGTAGCAGCACCTCCTAGCTTTTATTGCACCAAAAATAGCATAGCTCCTGAAGATAATGCCACTATAGCAAGCCTCTCCAAGAACGAGCCACAGCACAGATTAAAATGCAACAGCTATGTACACCAGTACCACCTGGTGGTAGCTACAGTGAAGCACATAATGATTTGGTTTAATCAGATTATTAGTGAACACTCACGCTGTGCTAGCAGTCAGAAACTCTTTTGATGTTGTGTAGCACACTGGGTCACAGCATGGAGGTCAGAACCAAGATGCTCTATTACAGCCAATGCCCCTAAGAAAGTGAGGATTTATTCCTGGGTGGCTTTTCTCCACTAGTGTATACTTCTCCTTCCCTTTGAGCTATATGTACACAGCAGAGCAAGGTGCAATACCATACATAGCACCTAAGCTCCTAAACAAGCATGGGTCAGTCTTGTGTATTTAGTAGGCTCCCTGAACGAAAGAATACACCAGAGGATTTCAGGTATCAAACATAGTAGCATCAGTAAACACAGATATTGTGGCAAGTCTCAGTGTAAGCTCTTCTGCGAATTTAACTGCTTTTAGCACTTCACCAAGCAGGCTTTCATGTAATATGTAATAGACAGTACATAAAACTATAGTATTTTAGGTTGTGTAACCCTGAAATGCTGTAATTGCCCAGTACTGGCAATCCTGACACTGAGTATGCCACTGCTAGTAACAAGCCATGGGCTTTGTACAGTGCTCCCAGGGGCTCATGATGAAAGCTTGCCAGGCTTGCTTTGTTTAAGTGTGCGTTCACTTGCATAGAGCTTTGGTTTTGCACAATTTGGCTATAAACAGCAATTTCTCTAATGGTCAGATGGCTATGACTAATTTGTTCTACTTTTACTGCACAGAACTGGCTTTCCAGGTAAAAAAAAAAATTAAGCCCAACTGTCTAATGTGTGTAAAAATCCATTACAGTAAATTTTAATGAAGAAGAGTTGCAGACCATAAAACACACACTGGCAAACACAAGAACGACCAAGTGGATCCTCAAGTAAGGATCCCACCCATCACCACGCTGACCTGCTTTCACATTTGACAAAGGAAATTTGCTCCAGGCATCAGATCAACTACCAATAGAGAAAGTTGGGAAAACCATGGGAAGATCTGCCTTTATCACCACTGGGCATTACAAAAGTATTGGTTTCCTTGAGTAGCCTCTACACATCTAGGAGGGGTATTTCCCAAGGTACTGCCCAGACTTGGGAAGACCAAGAGCTACAAGGTGGGCATGGAGTCACAGAAGCACACGGCACAGTCTGCCTGTACACATCTTGAGCAGATACAAATACTCAAAGCAGAACAACTTTGGAGGAGAAATTGCATTTGGTGCTATCCTGGAGCTGATCTCACCCTGCTGACAGACCTTTTGTAAACTGATACATTAGTTCTGAAAGAAGGTAATAGTTTTCCCTCAAGATATGACAAATTGTTCCCTTCTTCAACTTCCCATGTATTTATGAGAGTATTTGTTCAGGACAGGACTACAAATCTAAGTTTACAATGAACTGTTTTAATTTCCCAGTCTCAAAAGAGCAGCAAAGCTGGCAAACCTGATCACTCTGTCTTTGATCATCCTTACTCGTAGACAAGCTGTAAGAGATTAAGCTCTTTTCCCATTACTTAATAACTGAAAGTGACACTCTAGGATTCCCAAGGGTAAATGCATTAGGCTACTGATCAGTCTGGGCGCCTTTTTATTTTTTTCATAGTTAAAAATATTTATAGAATACTGTTAGCTTATGCAGTTTGAATTAGATTTTCAGAAATCCTTTGGTAATTTGGGAGCATACCTCTTGTTTAAACCAACATGTAGAGAGAATTTAAACCGCTGCTATTAGCATGCAAACTGCTCATTTTTATGATTTATTTCTCTTCCCATGTTTCATATTACACGTATACTTACTTTCTTTAAGGCCACAAGAAAACCTTCTTACAATCTGGAAAGGGAAGAGTCAACATGTTAAATTAAAATCCTTAAGCTGTTACTGTACAGCACAGAAATAATCAACAAGGGTTTGCAAGAGTTACATCCCTTCCCTACATACTCTATATGTCCGCTGTATCCCAGCTCCAACTCTATGAAACCTCAGGGCTTTTTAGCCTATGAAAGAAGTGAGTCCTTCAGGAAGCTGCTTGAACATTTCCCAATTTGTATATAATTTTTTTTGACCTCACTGCATTTATGTCTTTCCAGAACCATTAAATTCTCCCCAGGGAAGCCACAGGAAGGTGAAGGAAGCCTTCCAAAGGAAGGGTTTGGGTTTTTTTAAATCCTAGACACAGTGAGAACTGCATAATATAATGACGGCAAATATATGGGATTACTGCCAGACTCTCATCCAAGACACTCTGATGTCTTCATTTAGTCAAAAATGTTCTCCAAATAAAATTATATTATGCGGAGCAAAACGAATGTTATATTATAGATTTTGGCATGAAACCATAGTGATTTTTAACTCAGTTGTCTGCCATGATTCAGGATATTAATTGGTGTATAAATTGTACAGCTGCACAATCTCCATTAAGTGATCTTTTTGTTTCAAGGTCTTACAGAATCATTTGTCTCTAAAAATGGTCACTCGCAAAAAAATAAAAACACAAACCACACAGAAAAATCAGTACTGCTTTGATTACATAAAGCATTCATGTAAGTTTGTAAAACTCACTATTTTAAAAAATGAAAGTATTCAAAACATTTCCAACAGCTTCTCAATTCGGTCTTAGTTTAATGCAAGGGAACCAACTTCCTTATTTATAGTTTTTGATAACATCACTAAAAGGGCCTCTGTGAAAGGTAGAATAAAGTAACTACTAAAGCATGCACATACAAATTCCAGGTTCAGTGCTTGCAACGGTATGGTGTGGAAGCCAGCACAGATACTCCCATTGCTGGTTCCCTTAAGAGACCAGATCCATTTGGGATCTTCATCCTTTGTGAATTTAACACTCAAATTGAAACAGCAAAAATCTTTAGCGAACTGGGACTTTACTTAAACTTGAAATTTAGTCATGTCCAAAAAAATTATTCAGAAAAAAAAAAAAAAAAACAAGATATTTTGAATCACAGAAATACTCTTCAGTAAAATTTCATTATTTCCAGTGGAATTATTTCCTCAAAATATAAAACATGCCTATCTCATGTAGCACTAAATGTCTGTCGCAATGCAAGCCCTTAGAGTGTGAAGTGAAGAGAGAATGAAAGGATACTTCTGATGGTAAATCTTAGGAGATATTTAGAAGACTTCCTACACCTCCAATTAAATTAGTGCTACCGTATATCATTTATTCTCATTAAGAATAGGTGGAAATCACAATTGCCGACTGGATTAGAAGGAAGTTACAAAATTACTATCCATTTGCTCTTCAAAATGGAGCAAAAGGGAAACAAAACTCTGCAAGTTAAGGTAGATAAAACACATTAATGCGTTTTAATTATTAATGTATAAGCAACCTTATGTTTAAGATTAGAGGGATAAGAAGAAAAAAGCAACAGCAACAAAAGAATGGCACCAAACTTACTAACCTTCTTCTCCCTCTTAAAAAAATCAGGTATGTCCTAGACAAGATAATGTATCCACTGTTCGAAGAAGCATGTGACAGTCTGACAGTAACGGCTGTGTAGCACGAACATTCAGAGTCCAAACAAACTTTCAGCTTTGATGCTATTTCTAAAAGGACTGAGGAGTCATTATTTTGGCAGATATTTCTATGAAAGTACCGCAAATATTGTCTCTGTCCTATTTCATTGATTCTTCAAAATAAAACTGCAAGCAATTTAAAATCTTTCTAACAAGTCTAATTTCAACTAAGTTGAAGGCTTGTTTTCTCTCCTGATTTTCTGTAGCACCTATTTGAAGCAGCCTTTTGTATTCAACCCATGCCAACTCTTCCTCCCTACTTCCCAAGCATCAGTGGGGGAAAGACAGAGAAAGATAGCAGAGGAAAGTTAAGGTCAAGAGCTGTGTCTCTGGGTCAGAACCAGGCCACAACAGCCTGCAGAAAGCAGCAGCTGAAAGTGAGTATATGAGCTCACACACCTCGAGTGCTATTACACATTCAAGATCAGGCTTAAAAACACAACACGTTGCTATGTCCTTCTAATAAGTTATTTTTCCTTTCTTTTGTCTTTAGAAATGTCTGAACATTTGGGATTTTTTCCTTTTAATCTAGACAATTAAAAGTCAGACCAAAGTAGAATGTGCATCATAGGAAGCAAACTTCTTGACTGATGACCAAGTATTTCCCAAGTTGTTACAATATAAAACAGTATTAAAAAGAAATAAAATGGAAAAATGTCATAGCAGAGCTATCACAAGTTCTGTAGTGAAAGGATATTTAACATTGTGATATAACTGTAAGAGTACAAACTTAGACCATTTCTTAACCAATAGTAAGCTAGTTTAATTGAAATATTAAGACAATATTTGATTTTTGAAATAAGATATGTTAATAGATGTCAAGACTAACACATAAGACAATGATGCTGGAAAGAATAGTAGTTGTTGTCCAAAAACATTTGGGAATTTGTTGTGAATGGGGGGTGTTTTTAAGTGAATTAAACACAATGGAAACTTCAAAGCATATCAACACTGTGTTCAGTCACAGGATGTTTGTAGCAATAACTAGGAAGGATATTAACTGGTTATCTCTGGTAATATTTGCCTCCACAAAGGCAGTCTCTGGGTAAGTAAAAATCAAGTGCTCTTCTCTTTGTTTCCTTGGGGTGTTTTCTTTCTCTTTTCTGAGAGTTTGTTGTTCAGTGTGGGTACCAGTAAGTTACACTAAGAAAAAGCAGCATGAACTAAAGTTTTTCTTTATATACAAAGTTTAAGTAGGAATGCCTTTCTGGCCCAGAAATCGGGCATGATGCAAAATGCTTCCTTGTTCCACATTAGGAAGACATATTCTGAGTCTGGTTTAGTTGGCACCGTGATGTGGGATACCAAACTTCATGATCATTCCTCTGGATTCAGGTCTGTGACTAAAACTTCCCATTGTTCAGTCACTCCAGTAACACCCCTTGAAATATTTGGATTTGAAGCACTCTTATTTGACCTAGCACTGTCAGTCTGCTGCCCACCAAACTTTCCAAGTATCTAACAAGATGACAGAGTAACGATAGAGTAAGCAAAGTAAATTTCACTTTCACCTTAGGAAAGGCAAAGTAAGACACTTCCTTTCAAAATGGAGAAAAGTAAATTGAAACATCTCATTAGCGTGCTAAATGAAAAGTTGTGTCATTTTTCTGGAAACTTCTTATTGCTTTGACTCTGCTTGATGCACCTCATTAGCTCTTAGGAAGTGAGAGTTAGACCTCCCATTTCTGTTCTGCCTTGGCTATAAGCTTCCAGGTTTAGCTACATTTCCCTGATGTCTCTTCAAACTACATAAAGCAACACTTTAGGGAAGTCATAAGCCTGCACATACTGATAAGAGCATTAGCTTTTCCACACATGCAAAAAGGAAAAAAAAGCAGTATCTTTATACCAGAGTGTCATGGGTTCAGCAGCAGCAGTCATTTTTCTTTAAGTAGTAGCTGGTGTAGCTGAACTGAACTGCAACAACATACCTCCAGTTTCATACGCAAAAGATAAAATGTTTCATTTTGACATTTCAAAATGACTTATCTGAAAGCGTTGAAGATTCAGATTCATAGGAAGATGTATTTTCCTTTCATACTTTAATGTGCTAATTTTTTAATCTCAGGCTGCCACAAAAATCCCAATTTAGTCAGTTCCTCTCTGTGGATTTTTTTTTTTTGCATTAGAAAACAAGCACAATACTGTGTATTATGCTTGGATGGCATATTGTGCGCACTCACAAGATCAATCTTAATAATAAAATCTATCTTAATAAAATCAATAATAATAACCATACTAAAATCAATCTTAATTTTTCTGATCCTTAAAAATCTACTTCTGTAAGAAACCTTAATTTGACAAGGCTGCTGATGGGCTGAGTCAAATACATACTACTATTCAGTTATTTCTTTGTGCTTCCTTATCTGTGTGCATCCTTCCCTATTCTCACCATACTCTCTGACAGCAAATAGCTTAGGTCAAAGATCTGCATTGGTGGTGTTTGGAGAGTTTCTGCATGTTGTTGTATAATTCTCATCACACTGATATCTTGCTTCCTGCTTTGGATACTTCAGATTACAGAAGTTCACGCAAGTAATAACTGCAATTTTAGACATCATAATGTATGAGGGTGGAGGGACTGAACACATAGACCTTACTTCAGGTAAAAAAAATAATAACCTGGAAGATTAAAGAATAACCTGTGACTGCTTTTGTCATTCATTTGAACTTTTATTTCACCTTCCTTTACTATATATGACATTAACATTCAGACAAGTTAACAGATACTGGCACATAATTTCAAATACCCCAGGATACCTGCATTTCATGCAACCCAACTCCCCTCCAAGATTCATAGATAACTTGAATTAGCAACTGATTCCTTCACAAGGTGGTTGTGACAGTTTAAGTCCAGCTGTAACTCACACAGTCACTCTCTCACTCCTTCCCTCTTTCTTCCCTCCTGCTCCCAGGGGGATGGGAAGGAGAATCAAAAGAATGCAACTCCCACAGGTTGAGATAAGAACAGTCCAGTAACTAAGGTATAACACAAATCACTGCTGCTGCCACCACTAATAATAATGACAAGGGAAACAAGGGAAGAGAATACAACTGCTCACCACCTGATACCAAGCCCGATCCAGCAGTGAATCAGCCCTTCTGGGTCCCTGTCCCCAGTTTTTATGTCCTGGGCATGATGTGTTGTGGTATGGAATACCTCTTTGGCCTGGTGTCCTGTCTCTGCTTCCTCCTGGCTTCCCCTCCTTTCTGGCAGAGCATGAGACTCAGAAAGTCCTTGGTCAGACTAAACATTTGGCAGCAACTAAAAAGATTTGTGTTATCAGCGCTGTTCTCAGACCAGAAGTTAAAAACACAGTGCTGCACCAGCTACTAAGAAGGAGATAAATGACTGCTACTGTTGAACCCAGGAGAGTGATGAAGACAAAAAGAAGAGGTTGTTACAAGTTACTTTGCTCTCTGCTCAGGTGTTTTCCTTCCTGCTCCTTTAGTTCGAGTGATAGCGTCAGTACTATCCAACAAAATTAAGAGACAAGTCAGCACTGAACATAAAACATTTCAACTGAAGGCCTCAAGTGATCGTTTTTTTTTCTGCTCCTGCATTCAGCTTATGCACCTATTCCTAGAGAAGGCAATACTTATTGCCAAAGTACTCTATACTAAAAAGTTAAGATGCCGGCTACCACACAATAGCTTAAGGCATTTTTCGTCAAAACCCAAATGAATCAGTTTACTATGAAAGAGTTCCAGTTAATAAATTCCCCTTTTATTTTCAGAGTAGCCCTCATTACACCTTGATCTAGAATTTCAGAAGATGTGATTTTAACACTTTTTGAAATGTGACTGATTTATTGTTCTGTCATGTTATTTATTGGATAATATGATAAATTCAATACAATTCATCATATTCTATAAATATTGCAACAAATTATTAAAGCAATAAAATCTCATGGCAGAAGTTTAATGAGATCATGTCACATTTGTGTTAAAGCCAAGTGATAAATTGTGACATCTGCAGGGGCTGCACCACCTTAAAAGGAAAAGTCTGCACATTCTCTTCACAAAAAAGTAAAGGTCTAAATCTCAACTTGGAGCTACTATACAGAAAAAGCATGACAGAAAATATTAAACTTACAAGTCTAGCTGCACACCAGTTTTCCCTCTGGTAACACATACCACTCTTGCCTGGATGCCATTTAACGTAAAATTCAAATACATGAAAATTCAGCAGTACAGAGTAGACCTATATTTATAGATTTCTTAGACGCATTTCCTTCTTAAACAGGCTTCAAATTATCAATTTAGCCATTCTAACATACTTTTGTATGACTATTGTTCCTCAATTTTCTTCTGCCAGATAGCACTAACACTATCACTGTTATCCTATTGTCATGCAAGTACAAATATTTTGTCTTGTCAATAAATGTTTGACTGAAAGAAAATGGAAAGCATGTAGAAAAAGGTGCACACCATTTACTTACAATTCTGGAAATAAACCTATATTCATATGTATTACACTAGATGACAGTTGTAGGAACTGGTTATGAGGCTACATGTAGATGTCTACACAGGCAAACACTATTATTTGCTGTGGATGCGTGTAACAAGAAGCTACTATCAAGTCTGACATCCATCTAGTACTTTTTTCCTCTTTCTCAATTTTGTATGAGCAACTAAAGCAGACTGCATCTCAGATTCACTGAAATACTTTCATAAATGGAAGAGAAGATGACTTAGTAGATCTTACCATTATTCAGCCTTAGTACTGAATCTTTTATTATTAAGCATTCTCCTAATTGTCTCCTGGGGGAGTTCAAAGTTCCAGTGATTCATTCAGAAACTCTTCTTACTTATTGAAAATCAAGTCATCCAATAAAGGAGCAGAAAGCCAACCATGTGAATTAGAGACCCAATCCCCACCCTGCAAATTCCTTTTGAAAAACATATTGTAGCCCATTCATAGTCAAAGCTTAAATCTGCTTCATCACACTTCATTAGACTATAACAATTAGAAAAAACTATTATAGTTCCCTGAACCAATTCCTAGAATGACGCATAATATTCACCTTTATAAGCAGATTGCAATACTCATATAGATGTTAACTTCACATAACTCAAGATGTTTATTATTAAATAATAAAATCAAAGACTTTATTATTTTCAAAAAGAATCAGGAAAAAAAAAACAGTTGGGAAATGGCACCAAGACAAATTATGCTTTTAAAAAATATTTTGAAGATATTAATCATACTAGAAAGAAGATAAACAAAATATATACATTTTTAGTGCAACTGAGAATTCCAAAATAAATTTGCTGATTGTATTAATTTTACTAACTAAAATTTCAGATGAGTATTAATATTAGCTGCAGGTTGGCTTTTTGTCCTATTCCTTCATCACGGTAACACTGCAGCATATTTTTGTGCATCACACCAACTGACAGCTAGTTCTGTCCTCAGTGCTCTCTGCAGATCAGTAACTCCTCACTTTACGTTATTGTAATAAAACATTAACTTCTGTCACATAACATTTTGTGGGCCACAGTAAGGACTAAAAATGTTTCGTTCTGAACCAGGTTTCTCTTCCTACATCCCTAAGCAAAACTAGCAGTTGTAACCATGAGTTCTTAAGCTATTAGACTCAATACAAAAATCTAAGGTCGAGCCATATTCTCAGACACACACATGCACCCACTTGTACTTGTCCTCTCCTGGCACAAGCTAAATCTACACAAGACCCAACCTTCACTTTACCTGGGTATCTGCTCAACAAGGGCTTTGGGGTTTAATTTTTTTTAATGTTGCCACCCCATGGTCATTCATGGCAAAGATAAAACTGTTCTCCAAGAAAAATACTAGGGAAACAGAATCAGCTAGGTTGGAAAAGACCCTTAAGATCACTAAGTCCACCCGTTGCCCCACCAAACCACGTTGGAAATTTAAAGAGAAAACCTTTGTAGTTTAAGAATCTGGAAAATAAAACTTTATCTGAAAGTTATGTGGGCAATCTCACAATTTCAGAAAAGCCATTTAATTTTTTGTAGGAATCTTATACATTGATTTCAATCAAGTCTTTTGTTTCTTAATCTTAGATGCAGCAACATCCTAAATCTACAGCACAAGTTTTTCACAGGAACACTCCAGTAACTATGTGGGAATAAAAAAACCCTAACAACATTCTACCTACTCTCTCGTTCTCCATAAAAAGTCTAATGCAGAAAGCTGAGTTCTATAATTATATTTTCCTCTTTCGTAGTTTTAGAGCATTCTTAACTTGTAGTTATTTGTAAAATGAGTGCCCTGATAACCAGTAAAGTCCTCCTAAGCACAGGAGGATTTCACTTCCCCAAGAGGAACAGAAGCAACCCTAAAATACCTTTCAGGCCAAGGATTAGACCATTCACCTAAAGGATGGGAGGACAAACAAGCAAGGACACCACTGAGCTTGCATTACACATTCCTGCAGGAGGGCTCTAAACATTTTATTCCCTTGCCAAGCAAAATTGGAATAAAGCCATTTAAATTCATGCCTTAAGTTTCCTTTGTTTCTCTCTGAAACATTTCATCAACAACATATTATTTTAGGACTATGTTTTTGGTGGTAAGAAGAACAGCTTATACTCCCATACAGTACACAGACATTTATTTCAGTCTGACTAGACCTGATCATTTTTAAAGTTCTCTGTCTACCTGTTGAACTGAAAAGTGAATTATTCTTACAGCCTGAAACTCTCCATGAATATTCTCTGCTAGTTCTATCTTCACAAGTTCTACAGAATAGAGTGAATGACAGCCTTCTGTATTTCATTTGTATGTCTGTTTATGAGGATGTAGATCAGTAAATGAAATAACGAAATGCCAAACACTTTCTTTTCTTCATTAAGGGAAAAATACCTAATTCCATCTGTATAGTTCGACCACTTGAGTACCCTGCATTTTGTAACACCAGGAGTTCCCATCATTTTAGGAAACCTGCATAGAAAGAAGGCCGCAGAGCTTTTCACAAATCAGAACGACTCTTAACATTGTGAAAACAATAGGAGATGTATTTTTAGCTGAAAGCAGGTTAATGCTGGCTCTACTCCATGCATTTTTATCAATTGTAAATTTTTTAATAACCTCCTAATCCTCCAGTCATCATGAAGCTACAGTGACCCTCAGCATTACCAAGCTGTAACTTCAATTACACTAGTCCCTGAAAAACTTAATTAGAATGCACTTCCACAGCAGTAGAATATAAAAGTAATATAAATGAGAACACAGGAAAAGGAGACAATGTGACAGAAAACTAGTAAAAAGGACTTTTTTAATTAACCTACAACCCACACAAAGCAACCCCTCTGTCATTGTTATCATACCTCATCTTTAAAATTTCCATTGTTCATTTCTGTAATACCATCAGTAAACAGCATTCTGATACTTAAAATCAGATGTGGCCTCAGAGTTCATCTAGCGCAGTGTGTTCATAAGCCATACATTATTTCTACCTGTTTCATCATCCCTTTCCATTGATGTGCAATAGAAACCCTCATTCAAAGCACTGATGGAGAGTACCTATGACATAAGGCATACTAAGCCAGCTACTGAATCAAAATGAACAGCCAGCCTCTACTCCATATAACTGGATAAATCAGATACACAGGGTAAAAGAAGATGCATGAGTAAAAGCTTCATGGATTTGGACCTCTGAATCCAGATGACCTAAATTCAGTTATGTTGCCCATAGACTAAGAAGCACAACACAGAACCCAGAGAAAAGAGCAGGTATTCTTCAAACATTATGGTTACAGATTTCTAGGAAATATTTCTGTCTGTCGTAGAAAATTCCATGCAATTTACAGAACTCCAGAAAAGTGCTAACAGTCATTTCATAAAATTTGACACCAGGTAACTGCAATCATGTCCTCCTATACTCTTTCTCCACTTCTCCTGCTTTTTTTCCCTCTTTTAATATTTCTCTGCTCTCTGCATAGTACATTGGTCTCAGAGTAACAGTGTACTCCACATACTGCATTCTGGAAATTACTTTTCATTGATTTATTTTATCCTTGCAGTTGTATATATACAGTAAACAAGAATATGGTCGATGTCTATCCAGAACCCAGCTATACAATTATATGTACAATGTATTGATCTTAGGTGTAGACAGGCAGCTTAGAGCGAAACGCAAGAAACAGTTACAGGAAAAGTGACTGGTAGATTGAACGGGTAATTAGAGAAAAGACAGAAGTTTAGTGCTCCCAGCAAAAATATTTTAAAAGAACACTATCAAATTGAATTGCTACTTCAACAAGGAGAGAAGAAAGGCAAAGGACACTTGGTGAATATTAGCAAAAAGCTAGCCTTATTGGTAGACAGCAGTGATCTACAGTTCTGCATAATAGGCTTCCTGCTCTATAAATCTGCTCTACTCCACAGCACTTTCCTGAGAATGTGATATATTTCTATAAAGTTCCATCTAAATGTCACCCTGAAAGCTTGCCATGCTGAGGACCATTCTAAATGTCAGAACAGTCTCATGTGACCTATGACTGAATTTAGGATCAGTTAGTGCCACATTTTCCCAAAATGAATTTCTAAGACTAAGTTACGCATTTGGTATTCAGATGTTGATGTGCGCTGTTATCTAATTTCCTTACCTTCAAGACTCCCTCACCCCACACCCCAGTTTACCTCATTTTTCAAGGCTCAATGCTCTTGGAAAGAGAAATCAGAAACATTACAGAGGAACACGCTCCTTCTGAATCCTTTGGAAGACAATCCAAATCACAGCTGTGTTTTGGATTTTTATCTTTGTACAGGTACCAATTCCTTTACAGAATGCAAAGAATAGTACACTTCATTATCTCCTCTCTCCACAGAACTGAACATTAAGAGATAAAAAAAAAAACAGATCCCTGCAGCAATCAGAAACAGACATAATCTTTAAACAACTCTCAAAAGTGATTTAAATTCATTAGAAAGCCAACCGTATCCTGGGCTGCATCGAAAGGAGTGTGACCAGCAGAATGAGGGAGGTGATCCTGCCCCTCTACTCTGCTCTTGTGAGACCTCACCTGGAGTAGTGTGTGCAGTTCTGGTGTCCTCAACATAAGAAGGACATGGAACTGATGGAACAAGTGCAGAGGAGGGCCACAAGGATGATCAGAGGACTGGAGCACCTCCCATATGAAGACAGGCTGAGAGAGTTAGGGCTGTTCATCCTGGAGAAGAGAAGGCTGGGTGAAGATCTCACAGCAGCCTTCCAATATCTGAAGGAGGCCTATAGGGCTGGTGGAGAGGGTCTTTTCATGAGGGACTGTAGTGATAGGACAAGGGGTAATGGGTTCAAGCTTAAACAGGGGAAGTTTAGATTGGATCTGAGGAAGAAATTCTTTATTGTAAAGGTGGTGAGGCACTGGAATGGGTTGCCCATGGAAGTTATGAATGCTCCATCACTGGCGGTGATCAAGGCTAGGTTGGACATAGCCTTGGGTGGCATGGTTTAGTGAGAAGTGTCCCTGCTCCTGGCAGGGGGGTTGGAAATAGATGATCTTGAGGACCTTTCCAGCCCTTACTATTCTATGATTCTATGATTCTATGATAAACTTGACCTAACCAAGATGAAGAAGCTACTCATGCACTAAAACAAAGGCATGAGTATAGCAAAGAAGTATGGAGTTAAAGAGTTTCACAGTTCATACTCACATGAAGGAGACATACATTAGTTTATAGGAGAATATCACAGTTTTCAACGGATTTACGAAATGTTCACTTACTTTGTCTCTGCAGTCAGTAGCATCCATTTACTCTTTAGCATCAACTCACCCCATGTTAGTTATCAGAATATCAAAGTGAGGAGAACCCTTGATAGAATAATAGATTCTTCAGTTTATAGGATACAAACAATTTCATATTTTTCTGGGGTATGGTACATTCGCAAAATCTTTCTTGGCAAGTTTGGTGAGTTTTAGTAAAATATGAGATCTCACTGAAGCTTTACCCTTGAGAAACTTGTTTCTCCTTTATAAAATACTTTTTCACAAACCTCGTAGTTTTGCTTCGAATATTCTCCCACTATCCAGACTGAAATTAACTATAAATTTAGAAATTTCATTAATGAAACTGATTAAGAAATAAAAGCTTTATGTGCCATATTCTACAAAAACTGATTTACACCATAAGAATGTTTTATTACAGAACATATGGCCCCCTAATTCAAGAAAAAATCTTGGTACACATACCTGAAGAAGCACACTTGAGGGCTATGCAACAGGCAGCATCTGGCTTGATGCTACCAAACTATATAAATGTAATATTCTTCAAAAAACTTTTTTTAAGGTAAAAAAAACACCTCAGAAAACAAACAGGGTAAAACTCTAATACAGTGTTCTAGTCTGAGCTTAACTGATATACAAGATAAACTAAATAAAACAACAAACTAAAGCTTAAGCAAGACTTGAGAGAATCATAAGCCATACGCTGGCCGCTCTGAAACAAAAATTAATTTCATCTTAAAGGACTATATAGGTCATTTTCATAACAGTTTGGGTGAGAAAATTGAATTAAGGGGGCCACTATTCATCTCATAATGCTAATAACAGTCCTTATCACTTATTACTGTAATAAAAGGTATCCCACGAAGCTACAGAGGGTATATGGAAGAGGTTAATAGCACAATCATCTAAATGTACAGCTAGTACTCTGCCAAATTCACTGCATTATATTTTATTTAGTGTTACTCTACTGCAACCTGCATTACCAAGTGTAAAATAAATTGTGGCTTTATAGCACACTATTTTATGACTTCTGTTTATTAGAAATACTTTCACTGTTTTCAGAAAAAAATACATAGAAGTGCTCAAAAAATGCATGGGTTGCTGGTCTCTCATTTTTGTTATAAAGGACTTAAAACATACCCTGAAAACAATAAAAATTTGCTTTCCTCATTCTATTGCCCACATGCACTGGGTTAAAACATTAGGTAATTCCACAAATTTTACCTTGCAACTTCACTATGCTACTATAAAAATCCTACCTGTGATTTTTCAGGAAGCTTTTAAGATTTCATTCCTATATTAAAACATCAAGTAGCTCTGCTTCATTACACTCACAGTCACATGGTCAATGTACCTGATGGATGAAATGCCACTATGAGAACTCGCCTTCAGGCAAACGAAGGCTTCAAAAGGAGCTGAAAGCAGAATTCACATTTATGTTTTGAGTCTTCTACTTACTGCTTTCATTTCTGGTAATGTTGTGTGTCACACTCCAGTGGCTCTTTTCTATAGAATGTGGACATGTGAAGAAACACAGAGGCAGAGTGGGTTGCAACAGGATAAGCCAGTATCACCACAGTAGTGATTCTCCAGCAGACTTACCAAAGATCAAACTGTAGGATGCACGTTTATATTAAAAAATATTAACCAACTTCTTTCTTTCATAATCTTAGGAAACTAAGGCAGGCTACTCCAGAATACCTATTAAAACATTTCATGCTTTATACCTCCTTAAGGTAAATGCACTTGCAGAAATCCCACCTATTTCTACATTCTCCTCTGTTACACCTCTTACAAAAACAATCCACATCTCTTCTGGGATGCTGTTGGCATAGGCGCCTACATATATTCAAGGCTATAATAATTTGGGGGAGAAGGGGAGGGAGGGAGAATCTTCCCCCATCACAACACTGTAACAAACGGAACAATAGCCATAAAAAAAGAAAGAAGTCAGAGACAGTTTCTTAGATTCTCACTTTCTTTCTGAAAAATTGAACTAATGGATGTACAGACTTTCACTGGGATTAGTTCATTTTCAACTACTGCTTGACCCTACTGCATGCTCTCTGGGTAATATGTGACAGTATACTCATAGAATGACTCTAACCTGTCAGTTTAACTTTGGAAGATGTTACTGAAATGTCCTTGTTCATCAGTCCATGGCAGTCATTTACCTGGGGACCTAAAGTCTGAGAATTATAGGTCACGTTACTACACACAGGCACTAAGATCCGTGCTATATAAAACATGCAGCCAAAGCTACAAACGTGCATGCTCATAAATAACCTCGTCTTCTGTCTCCCACAGAAAAAACTCCGAGCAAGTGACAGAAGACTGACAGGCTGGATCGTATTCCTTGTATTTTAGATAGGGGTATTTTTTTTTTTTTGTTGGATCAGTATGCAGTTTTCATGTACTTACAGGAAAAGCCCTCAAAACTTTTGAAAGAAAACAGCTGAATTCAAGCATTGACACAAAGTTGATTCTTGATATGATACGCTGAGGTGTAACAACAGCTGTATAACTGATCAAGGGTCATCCAAAACTTCAGTTCTGTGTGTGAGTTTGGGGTATTTTTTGTGGGTTTTGTTTGATTCGGGCTTTTTAAAGCATTGCACAAGCAGAGAACATGAACCAGAGGAGTACCTACTTTAGCTCGAACCAGGGACTTCAGCCTCATTGCCCCAACAAATGCCATGGTGGTCAAGCTACCAGCTGTTTGTAACGTTCTTCCCCCTCCCCAGGGTTTTCTATGAAAAACCTAGCCCACACTAATGAAGACATAATCTTTTTAATAAAATATTAAGTTATAACAAAATAATTTTCTTTACTAAAGCACTGTATTTTCCATAGAGTTCTAAATACCCAGATGGTTAGAGGAAGACAGGGCATGTATGTGCATTTAAACTAAGTCCTTTGATTTGCAGGAAAGCACTTGAATGCTAAGACTGGCATAGGAGAAGCTGTGAAGGAGCCTTCAGGAGCTGCCACGACTTCAGGAGAGGAAAAAAAATCAGCTCAGGTATGTTTCAGGTCTTCACCTCTTTTAAATCAGAGGAACTCCAGTACTTACAATTACAAGGACAATTTGCAATGGAGAAGAAAGGAGAACAACTGTAGTCTTCTACCAAGGAACCAGAAAATCATGTTTAAGCAGAGGCTGATATTTGAAAAGTAGTGATCACATTTTCCTGGGAGGCTAAATATGGTCTGCCTGGTGATGCTCCTGACAAAGGCCCTGACTCCAGCTCACTGAAGAAACCAAACCCTGCCAAGACACTCCTAACCACAAGGCTGGGGCTTTGTGCCACTTGTGACGCAAAGATGATAATGCATCAGCAAGTAGAAGAGCACAAGAAAGCAAAATGAAGAAAAATACCTAAGTGAATATAAAGAATAAAATGGGACTTCAACCACCCTGATATCTGTTGGAGGGATGGCACAGCCCAGCACAAGCAATCCGGGAAGTTCCTCGACTGTGTGGAAGACAACTTCCTTCTGCAAGTAATAGAGGAACAGACAAGGAGACATGCCATGCCTGACCTCATACTCACCAACAGGGAACGGCTGGTTGGAAATGAGATGCTCCAGTGTAGCCTTGAATGCAGCGATCATGAAATGGTCGAGTTTGAAATCCTTAGAACGGTGAGAAGGGCGTGCAGCAAACTCACTGCCCTGTACTTCAAGAGAGCAGACTTCAGCCTCTTCAGGAATCTGCTTAGATTGGTTACATGGGATATAACCCTAAGAGGGCAGGGGGGCCCAAGACTGTTGATTGATATTCAAGGATCACATGCTGCAAACTCAGGAGCGACATATCCCCATTAGAAGGAAGTGCTGCAGAAGGGTCGGAAGACTTTCTTGGATGGATAAGGAGCTGCTGAGGAAAATTCAAAGAAAAAAAGAGTCTTATAAAAGCTGTAAGCAAAGACGGGCAGCCTGGGAAGTGTTGGGACCGGTCTTTTTCAATATCTTTGTCAGTGACACAGACAGTGAAATTGAGTGCACCCTCAACAAGTTTGCCAATGACACCAAGCTGTGTGGTTCTGTTGATGTGCTGGAGGGAAGGAATGTCATCCAGAGGGACTTAGATACACTTGTGAGGTGGGCTGACGCCAACCTGATGAGGTTTAACCATGCCAAGTGCAAGGTCCTCCACCTGGGTCAGAGCAATCTCAGGCACAGCTACAGGTTGGGCAGAGATGAGATTCAGAGCAGCCCTGAGGAGAAGGACTTGGGGGTATTGGTTGATGAGAGAATGAACATGATCTGACAGTGGGTGCTTGCAGCCCAGAAAGCCAACCGTATCCTGGGCTGCATCAAAAGGAGCTTGACCAGCAGGTCAAGGGAAGTGATCCTGCCCCTCTGCTCTTCTGAGACCTCACTTGGAGTATTGTGTGCAGTTCCGGTATTCTCAACATAAAAAGGCCATGGAACTGTTGGAACAAGTCCAGAGAAGGGTCACAAGGATTACTGGGGGAACTGGAGTACCTTCCTCATGAAGTTAGGCTGAGAAAGTTGGGGCTGTTCATCCTGGAGAAGGCTGCAAGGAGACCTCAGCAGTCTTCCAATATCTGAAGGGGGGCTATAGGGAGGATGGGTAGGGACTCTTCATTCGGTACTTTAGTGATAGGACAAGGGGTAACAGGTTCAAACTTAAACAGGGGAAGTTTAGATTGGGTATAAGGAAGAAATTCTTTATTGTAAAGGTGGTGAGGCACTGGAATGGGTTGCCCAGGGAAGTTGTGAATGCTCCATCGCTGGCAGTGTTCAAGGCTGTGTTGTACATAGCCTTGGGTGACATGGATTTGTGGGAGGTGCCTGTTCCCATGGCAGGGGAGTTGGAGCTAGATGATCTTAAGGTCCTTTCCAAACCTAACTCTTTTATGATTCTATGAAAGGCTAGAAATAGAGGGATAACAGCCTCAGTAACATAATCGTACAAATAGAACGCTTTCACTTTAAAACCAAAAACTAACCACCAAATCCCCTACATCACCTCAACTACATATTAAAAAGCATAAAAATTAATAGTTCTAAAATATTTTTTATTATATATTTAAAAATTGGTCATAATAACATCAAACATAAGGCCACCCAAGCTATTGCAGTACCGCATGCTAATGAAAATTCTGTGTCTTCAAACATTATTCTAGGTTCATAGAATCATGGAATTATAGAATGGTTTGGGTTGGAAGGGACCTCAAAGCTCATCCAGTTCCAGTCCTCTGCCATGGGTAGAGTCACTCTCTACTACACCAGGTTGCTCAAACTCTCATCCAAGCTGGCCTTGAGCACTGCCAGGGATGGGGCATCCACCACTTCTCTGTTATTTGTTATTCGGTTTGCTCTCTGATTGTACAGTGCTGGCTCTCCCTGGGAGACCTGACACTGACCAACAAGGTTCTCTGGCCTCTCCGCCACTAGCCTGGGACACCATTAGAGCTGTCGCTGTCACTCACCACGTGAGCAGCACTAGGCTGCCATGCTGACCCAACCATGACATGTAACTCCCCAGAAGCCAAAAGTTCAAAAACAATTTGCTCTGGCTGCTCTTTCAAGTATTGTGCAAACTCATATATACACTTAAGAGAGTCTTTTATGCTAATTTATACATTTATCATAAGCTCAGGTACTAATCGAGCTTCCAGTATGTGTAGCAGTCCATACACTACTCTTATTATTGTTGAGGCAGGGAGGGGCAATGAAAAACTAAATATCCCATTAAATCAATTAGATTATAAGTACTCTGGTTTTGCTTCTCTCTAGTTCTAATTATTTCAGTCTGCCAATATTGCCAATGTCAGCACAATTTCACATACTAGGTCATGATAATTAGCAGCATAAACTTCTGATCTCTTATGTAGGAATTTTCACCAATTAACAAGTTAACAGTTAATTAGGCTTGAACCACAAAAAAAAAAAAAATCTTATAATCATCTGATGTTTGTGCAGCCTGAAATTCTCAATTACACTGTAGTAATCTAGATGTAAGGAGCAAGACAGGTAAGGAAGTATGAAGCTAGGCAGATTGGAAACTTCAGCACCTTGGAGGTTCAGTGAAAGAACAGGCAGATGTCAACATTACAACTGATAATGATACAGCAGAATTAATTTTCACATTCCTTAAAGGAAAGCTACAGTCAGGTTTAAACCCTCCAGCTCTATTTTGTGTTTTATTTATTAAACCAACAGTTATCTAAAGAACAAGCCATCTGAGTAAAAAGCTATATAAGAAAATCCTTCACAACCAGAAGTAGGTAGAGTCGCATAGCTGGCAGTATCACAAAATAACAAGTATCTCATGTTTAAGGTAGGACACATTTTTGCAGTGGAAGTCAGATTAAGGCCAAATGAACACAAGTGTGAAATATTATAAAAAGGATAATTATCAGGAAAATAAAATATTTGCATTTTCACTTAGGGTTCAAACAGCCATCTTCGTAAAATATTCAAAGTGATTCCTGGTTTGTGAAATCTTATGAAATCTACTCCAGTTTCTAAAATGAATTTAAAGGTAACTACTAGGGTAAGTGGAGAAAAAGAGCTCTGCCACCACTCCACACTTAAGTGCTAGCAAAGGAGACAAAGCAGCAGGTTTAGTTAATGTGCAGCAGGTTTAGTTAATGCTTAGCAGGTTTAGCAGCTGAGGAACACAGCTGTTCTTTGTTCGGTTTTAGCAATCTGAAAAGTAAGGCTGGAAAAAACACTGAAGCAAATAGTTACCTCTAATAATGTCTTTACATCATGCTGAAATTTTGATGTCTTCTTTCCCCTGTAAAAATGGGATTACCTCCAGCATCCTAACAAATGAATGCTATTTTAAATTGCCCTTTTCTTCTCTTTCAAAGGAAAAAATGGGTCTAAATATTTAGCCTAACTTAGGTATAATTTTACAAATTTGGTAAATACTTTGTAATACAATCAGATTTTCAGTAGTTCATGTGCAGATCCTTAGAACCACTATCAAACTATCAAACCCCAGCACTATCTGCAAAGAATTCAAAGATTAAATAGAAGTGCAGTCATCTATCTGAACAACTTCTGTTTACTTTCCATAAGGTAGGGGGTACGGGCACACTTAGGTTTTCAGGGTCAACTTTATCAGGGCTGTTTAGTCTTATTAAACAAGTGTAACCCCCCTACACAAAAAGGTTAAAACATTTATACTGCATCACATATGTAATGTGTCTTTCCTTAAATAAAGAGCTAAATACCAGATGATTTAAAAGGTACTACAGACTATGACTAAGGAGGCTGTTCCTTTTTTCCCCAAGCCCACCACTACAGCATAGGATAGAAAAGGATGAAAAAGAAGTCTCTGCATGTTGTTAACCTGCCCTATGACAGATGTTAACCACCCATGAATGCAGTGTCCCTCCACAACACCTCCTGACACATAGGCAAGATAAGCAAAGATTTCAGGACTCCAGTACACAGAGCCTGGGTCACAGAGAGCTGCCTGCTCTTCACTACCCAGGGGGTGATACCATAATGAGTTGCTATTACCCTATAACCATCTTCAAGAGAGGCAAGAAAGGGTATGGTTTACCACCACTATATAGAGAAGTTAATAATTCACACTTAACCAAAATGCTTCGTTAGCAAATCAGAAAAGTAACTTTCTACTGTAATCCTTTCCTGCTTTCACATTCATCATCATGCAAAGAATATCTTGGTATGGATCTGAAGATACGTGAATCTGTTAAAGCTTTCAAATATAAAGGAGCTAGTTCTTTAAATTCAAAGTGCTGATCAAGTCAAATACTCATCTCTGAAGGTCCCACATGCAGCCCATACTACTATGACAGCAACCATCATGTTCATCCATTCAAAGTGAAAGGCAAGAGAGAATAAACCCCATATCATGGGTCTAAATTAACTTTGAACTTCATTTTGAAAAACAAAAAGGGACAACTGCTCCCTTAATTGCAGACTTTCTTTTTAATTAACCAGAATAATTGAAGCATGACTTCTTAAAAGCCTCTTGCCTAACATCTCCCACGGTGGAAGCTTTTTGCTATCTGCCAAACAGCATTAAGTCTTGAGAAACTTCTGGCTGTATAATCTGCTGGCTAACACTACTGTGCAGTGTACATAGTATTTTTTTTTCTTATAAGCCCTCATGACTTCAAAAAGTGTAATTTAAATTCTGCTTGGTTTTCAACTCTGAGTATTCCAAATAAAGCAACTGCAGATTGCAAAAGAGAAAATAGCCTTTCTTGATCATTACAAATTTATAGAAGCAGTACTTAAAATCTGCTTCCTTTACAGTTTTTATACATCTTTGTAAAAATCAAGCATGAACCGTAACATCATTATTTAACAAAAGCTTTTTTCCTAGAAGTGTGTATTTCACTCACATACAGTAAGGTTCTGCATCACCATACTAAGGAAAATGTAATGGTTCCATCCAGTGGTTATGTCCAGCATTGCAGGCTGAAGATAAGAGTAAAACACAAAGAGATTTTTTGCACTGAACTAACTGTAAAAATGTCCTTAGAGCAAGGGAAAGAGCAAAAGTGACTTGTTAAATTCACATGCTAAGTGCTTGCATTAATGGAGCAAAACCGTGAAATATCTTCAGTTATACACATTATACAAATACAAAAACATGTTTACCTGTTACTAGCATTAGGAAGAAACAGTACAAAATAAAAGACTTACTTAATTTCTTAATTACTTATACAAAAAATAATGCTTCTATAGTATAAGATTATAAAGAACTCCATTTAAAAAAAAAAATCCCTATTTTTCGTAATGTGCAGCATTGAGAGGATCCAATACAGGGCTCACTAGGCTAAAAAATGCAAAAGCACAGACAAAGGACTCTCTCCTAGGAGCTTTCAGAATTGTTTATGTGCCCCAAATGTTTCAGCTGAAAGTGTCAGCTCCAGATGTATTGGTCACAGATGAGTGACAGCAGCTTCTGTAGCACAGACACAACTGGAGGAAAAAATACCCATTTTCTGTCATCACTGACCCACTGCTCCTTCAGCAGCTGGAAAAAAGGAACAAACCTGTCAATGGAGTCTATTGGACATCTTGAAAGAGCAACTATTTCTCATATGCACACACAGATGATGGTAACAAAAAAAAAACTGATAGAATTTGCTGGATTACCCACAAACTAGAAATCGAGCTGGAGCAGATGACACAGCAGCCATGCAACCTTCTACAGGCTCAGGTAGCACACTGCATGTTTTCATGTCCTGTTAGCAACTTTACCACTGCATTCATAAATATTAGATTCCATTAACTCCTTCTGGTGTTCCACATAACCTCCCTCTGACAGTGACAGTTTTTGCTTGCCCTGTTTCAGGTCATTAAATCAGTCAAATTCACAAGACACACAGATCATGATCTTGTCAAATCCAGTCATTCAGAAGACAGCTTCAGTTAGGGAAAAAGCAGGATGAGAACTGCTATTTTTATGTTCCTTACCTACTGGCACAGACATAGTGTCTTTGTTATCAAATAGGCATAATGCTCCCCCACCCACAACTGATCTTCTGTATTCCAGCAACCCATATGGTGCCATTCATCATTCTCCCTCTCCTCCCCTTTTCTTATGCAGTTTTGAGTTGAAATCTTCATGATTCAACCAGAGACTGAATTATGAAGAAAGCTTTTTTCACACTCATTTCTCCCTATAAACCCCATCAGTAGCCTTAAAAGCCATTTCCCCAGTCAAAGATTAGCAAGCAAAGTTTCCCAAAGACTGTAATGGTGCTAGCACTGGTGCTTTTATACCAGCAGCTCAACTTTCTGAGCAGTGACAGCTTCTGCATGACTTATAAGAAGCCTGCAAATATTTCTCGCAAAAGATAACCACCAAATGAACCAGCCTGCAATGAGTCTGTCCCTAGCTGCAAACCATGTCCCAGAGCCTACCCATCGTTCTATATTTTACACTAGGAGGTACAACAAAAAAAAAAAGAACCAAAAAAAACAAGGCTGCTTGACAAATTTCAGTGCAATTTTTTGATCTGAAAAAGATTTGCTAAGTTCAGCCACTGGGAGGAGCATAGCAATACAGGTTTAGCAGCGGGAGCCAGAGAGAGCAACTGCTGAAGGAGCAGAAGTGTACCACAAAAGCCATTAAAAAACTTATTAGTTAGTATTCTCCAGGTTGAGCAGCCTGACTGGCATTATAGCCTGATCCCTATGATAAAGACTACCTCTACTCCCAAAATCCCAATCCACAAGGTACTGGGAGGAGGCCATTCCTGAATGTTGGAATTGAAGGAGTACCACCTCAGTACTTGCATTATCCTGCCAGGAGCCTATCCCTGTAGGAGGAGCTGCTATGACACAAACTTCTATGTCCCAGTTCACTCCAAGCCTCCCAGGTCCCCCTCCCATGGCTCTGGGATACCGGGTCTGGTCTCTCTGCAAATGGCAGGCACCACACAGGCTCCCCAAGTTCACTTTCCATCTTATCTCTCCTCACCACATCCCAGCCTAGTACCTGGACACCTTACCATCTCCACAGCTGCATGTGGCACACAAATATCTCTACTGAGTAGACCATTAGGCACAGAGACATTAAAGCTGCATCCACAAAGGACGCATTCATTAGAATTCTCAGTGTTGACCCTTAGTATTTGGGTACCTTGTAGACTAGACACAGCCTTGAAATGGGACAATCAAAAAGCAACAGAGATAAATACTTCAGCAACCACCACCCTCAGCAGCATGCTACCAATTTTAGCTAACAGGAATTTATAATAAGCAGGTTTTGACCTCTCCAGTTGTGAACTCCCACAACCTGTTTCCTCAGCTTTGACTTACAGGAGTGAACCTTTACCCATAACCATAGGTCCTTCTCTGAAATGAGGCACAAAAGCACTTGTTTCAAAAGCTTAAAGAAAGTGCAAAGTTTTTAAATACACATGCAGGGAGAGGAAGAGGGGAAATATTAAATAATACTATCAGCACTGATGGGGTAATTAACTATAGAGCCTTCCTGGAGCAACACCCTGTGAAAGGGACCATTTTTGGTGCATACAAGTAATACAAGAAGGGAACGTGAACTCTGGGCTCCTGTTGACTGAAGACAATCAATAAGCCTTCTGTCAACCAAGCTTGAAGTTTAACCACCTATAATGTAGCATATAAACACTGATGTTTTAATTTTAAAATGTAACTCAGTATGTTTTGATAAATACATAAAGGAATTACTTCCCAAAGGGCTTCAAATATGTTTTATTGATGGTTTAAGTAAGGAATTGGCACTGTAAGGCAAAGAGTTCAGATTTATCAGGCAATGAGCTTCACACTGTACAGGAAGGTACCACATTATCAAGAACAAAGCTCTTGGAATGCAATAGTTGGGAGTAGTTTATCTTTCAGTAAGAAGTATCATAATTTCATTTCTCTCTGTTCTTGGATTAAAACCAAAACTCTCCCTGTTAACACCAGGAGAAGCCTTTTTTTGTAAGAAATGCTTCCTCTTTAATCTGTGCTTCTGGAGAGTTGTTGTATTTATGTCACTGAAAACTAATTTCTGCTCATACTTATATTTTACAATCATTTGTAATTGTTTAATATAACTATTTCAGAGAGAAATGACAAGTTCCACTGATTGAGGTTTTTTTCTTTTATACCAAAACTTGAAAACTGGCAATATACTGTATTATAATTTACTTGACACAGGGGAATACTTACTTTTATTCCCTAATAATTGCACATTTTCTAGATTATAACCTTTGTTTCAAGAGCAAATTTTATTACAAAAACCCTACAGTACAAGAGAGAAAATTACAGCTTCAAAGGCTAGCGCTACTAAACCCAAACAACAGTGGCCCAAAGTCTGTAACCCTAACCCTGAGTTTAGCCCCTCCATACTGCATAGGAGGGCTGGTAAATGATGTAGCTATGATTCCTTCCTGAGAAGACGCTGCCTTCAATACAGATCCAGTCCACTTTGGACAGAAAGAGTAAGCAAACATTATGCTCATTTGTGGGATACCTCTCCATTTTTTTCATTTAACAGCACAAATGAAAGGAAAAAAAACCCAAGTTGCGTCAGGGTAGTGGCTATTTTAAGGTCCAAATTCTGATGCTGCCAGGGGATGTCTCAGATGCTTAGCAAATCAAACAAACCAAACGTTGAGAGGCAATGAGAAAATCTGGTTTTTTTACCCTTCAGGTTCCCCAATTTAATGTCCTGTGATATGAATTAACAAGCACTAATATTTGGAAATAATGACACAAAGTTAAGTATTTTGTGCCTGAATGCAAACCGACAAAAAGTACCCATCCTGACAGTGTCTTCGATGTCTCAGATTTGTCACTCTGAAAATAGGGGAGATATTTGATCATGAGCTCATTCTGCCTTTATTACTTGCTTGTAAAAGATAGATAAAACTTGTACAGCTCAAGGGTGTCGCAAAGGCACATTAATTGTTTTGAGAAAAGCTATTCAGATATTAGAGTGATGAGCATCATGGAAAGTCCCTGAGGAAAAGAAACATTCTGACTTCAGAGTAAGGCTCTGAATAAAATGCAGGAAATAAGGCCTAAGGCCACACATTGTACAAAACAGTGAACATCTGTTCATTAAACAAACCGTGTCCATCTCACAAACTGAAGAAGCCAAGAAGACTTCAGGAAAAAAATAGCACGGCATAACATAATTAAGGATTACTGTACAGCATACAACTGGAGGCAAACTTCTGTTGCAAGAATCACAACCGTACATGACTACAAACTTCCCATTTCTCTTTTAGTATTATTTTTAATTGCATGCAACATACTTGTTTACTGCTTCAGAATTGAAAACAAATAACATGTTTTTTATGACTATGTTCATTATTAATGTTTACAACTCACATACAACAAACTCTTCCCCTTGAGCTGGGGGACTAAGCAGTAGCAGTTGTTATGCTGTGGGTTTTGGGGGATAGAATTGGCCAGTTGTCGCAAATTTGCTGACAAATCAAGACCAAGGAATGTCATTGTGAGCTCTGGTAAGAGACATGCTCTTTTGACAACAGATTTTTTAAACCATTAACTCCCCACAGTAAACTTTGTCTTCTACCCCATAACTCAATTCTATATCACTAATATTTTTCCCCCATTCCACAAATCTCAAGTTTTCTAATTCTCTGCTTCTTGTCAAAAATTTAGAATCTGATTCTAGACTATCTAACATCCAGCTAGTTCTTTATCCACCAAGCTGTCCACCTATCACTATATCTATCCAGACATATCCCAGAATTTCTTGAGACATACTTCCTCTTTTCCACAAGACCAATGTCACTGTGTTGCCTTCTTATCCCTGGTATCTTCAACAGAGTGCCAACTGGCTGCCATTCTTTAAGTGTACATAGGATCCAAATCAGAGTCAGTTTCCAACTCATTTCTACCCCAGCCTTTCTTGTCCTTCCCCTAGATCTATTTCCTCTAGTTCACATTCAGCTTGGGATAATCTCACACATTGCTAGGTGTTAACAGTAGTAGACAATAAAAAAGAACCTCTTCTAAGTACTGAAGTCAACTATTAGTTTATATTTATCTTCAATATTTAATAAAATTTCACTTCATCTTCAAACTGAAAAAACATGGGAAATTTCTCCCTCTCAACCACATTTAAGAATACAAAATAAACTTCAGATAAGCTTTAAGGACTATGCTATCACTACTGTAAAACCTGAATTTTTTCAATGAGCAAACACTGAGACTCAGGGAGTAGACTGCTATAGAGGAAAGACAAGCACCTATTTGCATGGTAGTAACCATAGAACATCATTATAATTTATGCCAAATGCAGCTGGAAATGTTGAAGCCGCAGAATTCACAGTACTTCATTTCATGATTCTAAACCAGACCTCAGAAGGAATATGCTATTAAAGCAAAAAAACATGCAGCACCTCATCATGGAGTGGGAGGTGCTCCTGCCCATGGCAGGGGGGTTGGAACTAGATGATCTTAAGGTCCTTTCCAGCCCTAACTATTCTATGATTCTATGATTCTATCAGACATCTATTGCCTTCACTGAGTACCTGACCTTCTGAAAGGTATTTCAAGGCAGTTAATGCAAACTTCCAGTCCCAGGTGAATTCACACATGCACTGCCTGAATATAGGAACCAGATTTAACATACGGGCACAAGACACTATTCCAGAATCTTTCATTAAAGAATAGAAAGTCCAATACTAGTAGCTGGTGGGAGCCAGGGCTTTGAACTGAGATGGCACTGGGTAAGAAAACATTGCCTCACCTGAAAGGTAATTTTTCTTCCCTACACTGGGTGGCAAAGGGAAGCAAGGCTGAGGAGAGCTTTCTAGTAGGTTCCAGCTCCAAAGGAGAGGCTCCTGACCTCCCCCAGGACCATTCTTCCTTCTTCTATGCCTAAGACCATTATCCAAGTGAAACACTTCACCTCTCTAGTGGAAGAGCCTCTAAGTGTCAACTTCAGTGACTGATGTGTAGACCCTGTGTCCCCGCCAGAGGCAGGAGGAAAATCCTGCAGCTCATCACAGTTACATAGCTATGACTATGGCTCCCAAACAGAGCCCTGGGAAAAATCAAAGCTCCTAAAGGAGATTCAGACAGTGCAGCACAGGCATGTTTATACGGCATATCAATGCCAGCTGCCATACTGTGAGCACTGCAGAAGCTAGCATTACCTGCAGGAAACTCCACCAGCTCTTCCAGTGGATTTCTGAATTTCAGAGGACTTAGTCCACAGAAGGACCAGCCATGATGAATAGAGGTTAACATTATGCTTCATATCATCCAAGTATCTTGCAAAGATACCTTATACCTTTTAAAACAAAATACTGAATAATTCTAAAGTTATAATTCTATGATTCTATTTGAAGTGTGACTTGGTAAAGAGAACCAGCTCAAAGAAAGTAGATTTGATGTTCTGCAACTCATGCGATGAAGTCAGTTATTTCTCTCTTCTGCTCTCATCAACTTTAGTTTTTCAATTTGGATACATTAATCCCAGATTTCTTTTCAGGATTTTGAGCCAAAAAGCTCATAATGCGTTCCTTTGTACCTATGCAAACATACAGCTTCAATTCAATCTAACAGGACAGTCTGAAATCCAGGCAGATAAGTGCAGAAGAGCTCAGGAAGAGAAATAAAGAAGACCAGGTTCACATGCAGATTATAGTTCAACTTTGCAGTGGCTCCTATTTATTACAAAATTAGTCCATCTGAAAAAAAAAAAATTAATCCCCATTTCTATAGCAAATTTTCAGAATAATAAGCTTAATTTTCAGAACTCCAGACTTTGGTAGGCTTGATGAGGCTTTTCCCCCCCTCCTTAAGAAATACTCCTTTTAAAAGAAATTGGCTGAGAAAACTGTCCTAATTAATATTCAGTTCAGTGATTAAGCACTCTCCCAAGTGACCTATATGTGTAATAGCATCAAGTACCACCTGCTCAAACTGTTGTTTTGCTGTGAAATATTAATCCCTTGTACCTTCTGTTACCAAGCTTGGATGCCATCTGAAATTCAAAAGGGAATGATTCATTGTAGATGCTTTATAAACTCACTGAAATTTATACAAAAAAAAAAAAAGCAGCAATTATGTGCAAACAGTTTGAAATAATGTAGTACAAAAAAAAAAAAGCAGGTAACAATTTTAGATAATTTCTCCCATTTGAATTTCATTTCTTATTATGTAATGTACAAATAACAAACATTTCTTAATGGAAAGTAAATTATTCTGGTTCCCTCTTTCAAATAAACTTTGCATATTTTCTATAAACAAGTGTAAGAAATAGAGCTATCTCAAATTGGTTCTGTCTGTTCCTTAAAGAGGAGGTGTTAAGATAATATTTCACAAAATTCAGTTTCTTCAAAAGCGGTGGCATAGACTGCTGTCCTTCTTCCCTTTACACAAGTTTGAATTTGTCTGTAGCACAAAATAAGTGGATACCTATAGCATATTTTTGTATTTACTGTGGGTCGAAATACCCTTTTATTTCTGCCAACATTACTCTTAGTATGCAGGCAAAACTGCGCACTCCAGACACGTCAGTGCTACTGATGGCATGCAAGTGGAAGGGGAGGAAGAAACAGAACCAGGTAATTGGCAGTGTAACACATCCAAAGGTCAACATCTGACTTCACTGACTTCAGTTGAAACTCTTCCTATTTCCTTTCTTTCACACAAGTCCTCATATGCTTTCTGCCTTGGGACTATATACATAACAGACCTTTAGACCCCAGCCTCAATCCACATTGGTAAGCAACCGATCTTACAGATCTGAAGGCAGAAAGCAAACCAAGTTACACATGCAAAGGAAATTTTGCAAGCATCCTAAGGAGCTCCTTACGCAAAAAAGGATACTGTAATTTCTTTGAAGGTAATATCAGTGTATTCCTAAACACTTGTGCAATAACACAGCTTTTCTTTTTGCGGTGTAAGTGGAGGTCAAACTGAGGCAAATGAACCATGCACAAATTACACATTAACAGAATTGTCAAAGATAACAAGTTCTGTACTTAGAGATTGAAAAAATCAGTAGCATGAAGCAACAGACTCTACAGTGGGATAGAATTAATTGCTATTAAATAATAAATTAAAAAGAAAAAAAATCAGTCTTTGAAACAGTTCCATCATTTCCAAGATTACTTTCTTAATGTAATGAAAGAGGGGGGGGTTACAGCTCACAGAGAAAACCAGATTGTATGTAAAGGAGTGGCAAGTAGTTTCGGGTTTGGGATTAGCAGCACCAACATATCACAGTAAAAAAGACATGCTTCTAAAACAAGTGTTAGTGTAGCTTAGTTTCTCATTTCTCCATGGTAAAATGCATTGCACTGTACTTCGCCATCTTATTGAGGTCTTGTAAAATATGTGACAGTTTCTGGTATTATAATTACATGTGCAAAGCATCTAAACTTTTTTTGTATTAATGCAAGATGCTGGAAGTATTTTGTTTCACAGGTTTACCTCTGTTACAATTAATCTTTGGGAATTAGTGATGAAAGTCAAACAAAAAAACTTGAAAAGCAGAACAAAACTGCAAAGATTCTATGAGCACCTTAACTAATGTGATTATCCTCCCACCATCCAACTACAGCATATAGACTTGTGTGCTCGTAAGGCTCTCAATTTATGACTTCAATGGAAGACTGTAGACTGGTTGCAAAACGCATGCAAAATTGAACTGTCCAACAGATTTCTGGAGGCATGCTCTCAGATAAGTTTTTATCATTTTGAACAGAAGCAACTGAACCAATTAATGAGTTGTATAAAGACTTCTGAAGTTTTTCTTGCAGACATAAATACGAATTACATAGACAGCTCTCAAAGGTTAATTGCCACTGAATCTTTAACTATTTCACCTTTTCCAAGCTGTGAAGGGTGGCGACTTGGTACATTTACAAACTAAATATAGATGGAAAGCAAAGGCTCTCACTTGCCAACAGGGAAAACATGTTTGAGATGACTGATGGGGTAATTCTTCCAGCTGTCCCCCCTCTTTGCAGATCAAATGGGCAAGTAGCTCATGAAACAGTCTCCATATTTTCATGTTTGCTTATACCTCAAGCATTCAAGGTGAACCATACCAGCTTCAGTTCAGCTTAAATGTTACATTTTAAACCATGAGGGCTGAAGGAGGAGAAAGCCCACAGCCATCACAGCAGAAGGAACTGTGAAACCCAAACCTGTCCAAAGATCAACTAAAGCATAGATTTTAGAAGCTTATTTTCCATCCTCTCAAAATTAGAGTAGTTTTGTAGATTTTTTGCTATTAAATAGTTGCAATATCCTCAAGCCACATTAACAGTAGGACAGATCTGATTTCTGTATTAACAGCTGTGCGCATTTCTTTTTTTTTTCACAGTAAATAAGTAACACCACATTTTGTGAAGTCTCCAGACAGTACTGGCTCATGAAAGCGGAGAAAGATTTGATCTGAAGAAGTCTTCAAACAAAATACTACTGCAATATACCTTACCAATTGCTTGCTAATATGGACTGAAACTGAAAGACTTAGCTCTGAGAAATAAAACTAAACATTAAATATTTATTCAACAGATGAAAATTAATTTTCTTCCAATATATGCAAAGTATGTACTTTGTACTTTCAAATCTATTTTAATAACAACTAGAAGTTGCAAACTATGCATTCAAGAGAATAAGAGGAAGAGAGACAGACAAAAGGAGTAAGATCCAGAGACATGGAAAATAAATTAAACCAATTCTTATGTTCATGCTACTGCATTCTTCAGGTTTCAGTTTTGTCCAAAAAGCTTGTTACAATTCATCTGACACTTATTACTTATCTGTTAGTTTTTATGGATACTAATTCAAGCAAAAGGTTTTACTTTCAGTGAAATTTTCTGTTGCATTTCAAAGAGACAAAACAGAAATCATTAAATTTTCAAACAAAATTGATCTCTAAAATGGGAATTTCTGGTGCAGTGTGCCAGTGCTGAAAACAACACAGTTCTATTCAAATATTTATAGTAGCTCACCATTTGTCACCCATGCATATGAAAAATCATTGCAGCTCTTCAAAGGGTACTACCTTATTCCTGTATAATGCAACTATGAGCATATTTGAGTTACCTACCTGAAAAGCACAAAACTATCTTAGGGATAGCACTAAATATATCGCACCATACAACCAATGCAAATATTCAGAAGTACAATTTTTCTGTTTATATTTCAGTTGTAGCAATGACTGTGGCAGACATATTTCCAATGGCTTTGTTCTAATACTAATGCCAACCTCACCCACCCAGTAGAAAAAAGTAGAGCAAGACACTCACTAATGAGGTAGAAAAAAGTCTTCCCTCATCCTACAGCTTTTGTGAAATGCTGTACACATTTTAGGAGAATAAGTTGTAGCATGAGAAAATTAACCAAATGCAACCTGACTGTGCAGAACAGTGTATCAAGCCCAACTGATTCGAAGAGAAGCTGAAATCCCTTCAAAGGTGCTCTGCATTAGGAAGGGAAAAGAAAAAAAGAAATCTGACAGTCACTAGCTGCTGTGAAGACATTAAGATCATAGAGAAGACAATCTTAGAAGCATTGAAGAATGGTCTTTTCTCTATGGGCTACTGAATGACAGCTTGCTACCTTAAACCAGTGCATGTACTGCAGTAGTGCTCACATCTCCACAAAGGTAGATGCACTGTAATAACCTTCTTAGTCCTACAGTAGTGTCACAGATCAAAAAGTAAAAAGGTCAGATATAAATACTTCCCATAATATTTTTCCACACAAAAAATGAATCCAGTAAGTCATTTTGAATTCCATAGGGAAATTATTTCATGTATATTGTAAAAAGATACAATACCTCAGGAATGCTGATGCTGCCATGGGTCATGCCCTTTAATACCACTGACTTGGGTTGATCAGAAGGCTATACTTGTTGCATTTCATTTGTAAGCATGTGACTTGAATCCATCTTATGCTGATAAATCCTACGTGTTAATATATTAAATCACATACATTAGATGCAAGGGAAGTCACTGTGACAGCCTGTCCAAAGCCTTTCAAACCAAGGTCAAAAAAGCAACCCCATTTTTGCTTTCAGTATAGTAATTTTACAGTGACTGTAAGTTAATATTAACTGAGAAGGTCCCAGTGAATTCAATGGTAAGACTCTCCTTTATTTTTTTAAGCTTTTTCTTAATATCTCCTTAATTTTAAAGGGCCCTTTCCATGCCTAACAACCATTAGGACCTTACCAAAGTGTTTATCTCTTATTTTTCACCTGAACAAAGATGTCTTTAAAATGAAGATGACCCAGTCACTTTCAGTTAGTTTCATGACACACTTGAAATATAAAAGTCCCACCATGTTAAAATAAACTCACATATAAAGATTTTAGCATTAAAACATGGTTTGCAAAGTTTACCTCCAGTTCTTTTCCACTTATAGACCATTATCATTATTTTTTTTTCCACTTATAGACCATTGTCATTAATTGTTTTGTACTTCAGAGCACTTACACATATACAGGATACATGAAGAGAACAGCTAACTTCAAGAGTTATACTACATGCCACTTGCAGGTGAATGGAAGCTTCTCCCCCTTATTACAAGTTTGCTTTCACCTACTGTTTGAAGTTCATATCTAATTTAATATCTAAATACACCAAATAATTACACTTCACCTTTTCTTGCAGTTACTCTTCATTTTCCAAACTATCTGGACCACTAATTGACCAATCAGTGTTGACCTTTGTTGCTTTCCTCTTTCTGGAAAGACAGCAAGAAACTCCACCTTTATTCAAATTTAGGAGCAACCAGAGCATCATAACACTTCGAATTCTGCTGCTACAGATCATTTTGGGTTTTATCACTCAATTACCAAATGTCAGGAGGAAAGAATTATTTTTTTTTTTAAAGCAGGAGGAGCAATTCAAACAAGCAGACACCATTTTACAATCAACTACTCCACACAGTTGGATTTATGTAACTATTTCTCCTAAGTCTTTTAAAGGGCTGCCCATCACTTCGGTATCTGAGCACCTGCCACGTATGAAACAACTGAGCATTGCAGGGATCACACAGCCATAGTTACTGTACAGTTATTACAAAAAGGCCTTCTGTTAAGAAGTACTGAGCTGTGGTCTTCATGGTTGCTAGTAGTAAAGCAATTTGGCATGAATTAACTGTCTCCAGAGTATGTCAGAGCATATGGTATATAAACTTTCTAGCACTGAAGGTGCTCTTTGGTGGATGTGTTTTTAAATTGGAAAGTATTTCAGTCACAACACACACACTAAATGGAACAAATTTTGTCATTCTTAAAGTAACCCTTGAGCATCATTTACAACAATCACAAGGATCCATTTTCTAGTTTAATCTAAAATCCCAGGCAATGCACATGTTAGAATTGCATTAAAATGCTTTTAACCGATTGGATTTTTATAGGAGAAAAAAGTTGAATAAATGGGTAAATGAGAAGGCTGAAAATTGAAATTCCAAATTCTGAGTTATTTATGAAAAGCAGCATAGCAAATGAGTAGCACTTCTTTTTAACTTGCAAAATGAACATGGTCAGCAATTTTCACTTCAAGTTCAAGCCTACCTTTCCATCAAGGCAACCTTCTCACACAGACATCCAGCAGCTCTAATACCAAACAAAGTACATACACAAAACAATCCATTTGGCATTAGAGTTGGTTACAGTTCCTAGGCCAGGACAGAGATACCCCAAGTTATGACCAAGGCAAGAGGATGCCTCCTTGCACAGCTGCTGGGAAAGATGAATCCATGGAGATCCTTGGGGGTCTACATCAGGTGTAGTAGCTTCCAGCAGAATTTTCAATATTCCAATTGCATTGCTGATGGAAATTATGGATCAGTAACACTAGGGATGACTTTCTAGTTTCTGAAAACACACACTTCCAATTGGGACTAGATGAACATGACAAGGCAGCAATATTTCTTATGTATCACCTTGATAAGAGAAAATTTTCAAGCAATGTACTACCTAAAAATACCATTACTAGCTTGAAGAAAATGCAGGCTTTACTTAAAGTATCCTGTGTAACACTGTATTTAGTATTTATTAAAGAAAACCTCTTTCAATATTTAGGTTTTTATTCACTGTTTTAGTACTCATTGTTTTTACTTGGTTTAACAATGTTTCAGTTCCTAAGTCTTGGCATACTTGTGAAATACCTGGCACTTTTTATTGCTCTTCAAAATAAAAGATCATACAATACTGCAAAATATAGTCGAATATCTTCATGTATAGTCTATTTCCTCAGCAACAATATATCCCATGGTCAAAATGATAAAGGATCTGTCCTCTCCCCAACAGGCTGACCGAATATCCTGTCTCTTAATGTGGCAGTAAAACCAATGGAAGAAAAAAACAAAAACAAGTAATATCTTGACAGTTTAAACTGACAGGATTTATTGCATTTTGTTTTATAGAAGTATTTCATTTTGAGTTTGACTGTTTAGCAAAAGGAAAGAAAACATCTAGATTTAGCTGCAATTCATAAAAGGAGAAAAGACACACTGCCTTTGTCTTAATGGTCAGGTCCTTAGGATACTTGTCAAGGACAATTTAAACAAATCACCTCCTTGATGAGACAGATGTAGGAATAGAGTAGGTAATCTCCCCAGAAAAATACTTCTCTGAATGGGAAAAGAAAGTAGATAAAAAGAAAAAAAGCAAGCATTCTGTAATAAGTAAAACAATCATCTGCTGATGGTAGAGAAATATAGAGCCTGAATTAATTAGGAAGTAAGTCATGATCTCTTCGAAGCTGAATTCACTAAGCTCTGTTTGTATTAGGTTACAAAATTGTGGAACCTGCAATACTGTTGCAGACTGCAAAATGCTGTGAATAACAAATGTGATAGGAGAGATGCTCGTCATATATACAGTACTAAATACATATATATACACACGCACTACTCTTACAGAGAACACAGAACTAAAGAAAATGGTAGCAAGACAAGAGAGTAGATAAATTACCAGACAGACTAAAAACGGGGGAACATAGTTAAAAAGAGGATGTGCTTGGGTCAATATTACTTTGCAAATGGATTACAAAGGTCCCTTTCAGCTCTGTCAACTTCTAGGAAAGATTTAATCACAGAAGATATCTATGAAGCAGTTTGAATAACAATGGTGAATACTAAACCACAAATTTAGGAAGTTTAAAAAAAGTATTTTAAACACTGTATCTTGATTGTAACAATCAAGAAATAACTGTAAAAGTTTTGTTGGGTTTTTTTCTTAACCTATTCTCCAAAGAGCTGTTGGTGGCACTGATAAAGAAATTAGAGCTACATGTAACAAAATGCTGCCATTCATAGAACGTATAGCAAGCTCTTTCTAATCAAGCATTCAAAACAGCAAAATTTAATTGCTATTCTATTAATGTAAATGATCAGAAAAATGGTTGCAGGTACTGCCTCTAAATAGCATCCTTTATGGAGAGTTTATCAAAGTGAATTTCTAGTAATTTTTCTCTGGGAATGAAAATCAGCACACAGTTATGCTGTCCATTTTGTTCTCAAGGCTAAGTACAGCCTTATTTTGCAAAAGGAATACAGAGGGGGAAAAGTGATCATGTTAGTTATGACATCAAGAAGTATAATAAAATCTCTATAAGCTATGCTCAATATGCAAGTAGAATCGGGTCCTTAGTGTGACAAATGACTCACTTTGCAGCTTCTTAAGTTTTATTGAATAGAGATAAGCAAACAGCGTTGGGTGCGCCGGGAGTCTCCGCTCCACCACGATGCACACCTCTTAACACACACTCTCGGTTTATAATGTTTCACAAGTCCCTCCCGCATGCGCACTGCCTCCTGGTGGTCTCGGGCAGGGGTCTCGGGATGAAGTAAGAGTCTTCCTCAGTGACCTTTCTACAGACTTTTAAGGTTGAACTTTTCACTCTCTTATCTTGGACATGTCTCTTGCTGGTTCTCCCCCTTCTCTCCCCCTTCTTAATCGTTCTTCACCGGTTTTTAGCTTGTCTATTGTGTCTCATCATCGGTCGTTAGCTTGTCTGTTGTGTCTCAGGTAAAAGAACAAAAGAATCATTTGCAGTTCTTTCCCCCAAGGTCCACAGGACCTGCCCCCAGGAGGCCCGTGGCCAAACACTGAAATGTTCAAAAAGATACACACAGCAAGGCTTTAAAACAGCAAAAAAATAATTACATACATTATATACAACGGTTTTGGTCATGCAAGGAATAGATCACTTAACTCTGTATTAGTCTTTGTATTGACACAGATCATATTTACACATCTCACATTAGCTATTTAATTTTTTTCATTAAGTTCACTCTAGTCAAATTCTGAATTGATTATAAGTAGGTCAAGTTTCCCATTAAATTCTGTTATTATCTCCAGTCATAAAAGACCACGTTATAGAATGTAGAAGCTTTGCATAACATGATATATCTGGAGAGAGAATGACTTGGAAAATAAGACAAGAATTATGGTATATGAATACAGTTATCTTCAAAACAGTTATTGTTCTAGTCAAAGATACAAAACCTCACTGGATTCTGATTTGCTTTGTTGCAGACTTGGATGCATAGAAAACCATTTTCTAAACCAGAAAGGAAGTACCTGCAAACACACACCCACAGCAAGAAAGGGAGGAGAATACCCAGGGAAATATTTTAGAACTGAATGTGTATTATCAACTACTGTAACAAGCTAAGTAAAAGCTGAGTTAAGTAAATGGATCTTCAATATTTGTGGCTAGAGTCATCCGAATTATAATATCTCAGTAATTAACAGAGATGAAATTTAATTACTCAGAGAATTACCAATGTCTTCATTAGTAACTGGCCCTTTAGTATGGATTATCACATAAATCTTTTTCCATATTGTATCTAATTTAAAATAAACAAGCCAAAGCTTGGTGTAAACCCATTCAACATACACAAATTAAGGTAGTTTTTTCCTGATCTTATTTTCTCTGAACTCCAATATCCATTTACAGTGCCTAATAAAGAATCAAATGTGACAGTAATGCTTAGCTGGTCCCCGGCCAAAACGCTTGACGGTAAGTCCCTGCCTAACTTAGGTATATAAATTGATATAGCAGATCCTCCAGCTCCAAATCTGAGGCAGCTACTTCCCCTTAATCACAAGCTTCAGCTTATGAATTAAACATCAGTACACACTTTCAAGATGCACGTATGTGAATGAGAAAGGTTAGGAAACTCAGGGGAGGAAGGGATGCACAGCACCACATCAACCCCACGTCAGCAGCCCCACACTACCCCTGGGGAAAACCTACGTGCATGCCTTAGGAAGTGGGAAGGTGAATGCACTGCCATGCAGCTTTGGTCTCCTAGGAGAGATATAGCTTCAGACTGCTGCCAGAGGGATGCTGCTATATTTGAGTAAAAAAAAAAAAAAATATATCTTTAATACTTTTGCACCTCTCTACTCCCTCAAAATGAAGCAAGGAGCCCATGCTGCCAAGAAAGGAGGAGAGACATATGTAATGGCTGGAGATGCCAGCTACAGGAAGCAACAGTGACATCTTGGTCTCAGGTACAACAGAAGGCATCAAGCAAGATGCTTCTGCTTAAGGAGTCTGTCTTCAGCACCCAAGGCTAGGAGCCGCTGCTTCCAGACAGATTTGGTTTGAAAGCCTGGTGTGACACAAATGCTATGCCTTATTCACAACTGGGGTAAGCTATTACAACAGCAGCTTGCTTAGGCAACATCATTTCTCTAGTCACACAGCCACACAATATTAGTACTGACACACACACCTTTATTTTCTGTAAAGTCATAGCAACCACTTGAAATATATCTGAGCCAAAGTAGATTCTGAAGAGACAGATAACCCTATAGTCAAGGGCTAATCTGAGCAGCATGTACCCCAGCCCTAGTGCTGACCAAGGCCGACTTAAGCAAAGTTTGAAATAAAAACTGAAGTTCTGCAGTTGATATGAAAATGTGACTATGAGACAATAATCTCATTCTATAGACAGTGGACAGCCCATGTCCTGTTGAACTCTCCTACACACCAGTGGCCTCCACACCAGGATCTCCCCTTGAATAGGGATACCTCTCAAGGTTACTCCTCAAGGTTGAGAGATCCCTTGCTGCAACATTCTCGGTAAGCGATTCATAGCATGCTAAGCTTTGAAATCTTACCTAAGCGACATAAATAATTGATTGTGCACCTATAACCCTTTTAGCCATAAACGGTTGATCAAATCTGAGACAAAGTCTGGATCCACCCACACCTACACTGCTCTCTGAGAGAGAGTTTGGAAGGCAAGGGGATCCTTTCTGCGCCTCATAACTCAATGGGATGGTCTCCTTGGCAAGTTTTGTCTGACAAGCCATACCCTCTATGCAGCAAATACTCAACTGTCCCTTGCCATCAAATTGTTAAACCATTGTCACATATGTTACCAAACATTGTTAAATTGCTGGTTTATATCAATAAACTTATTGCTATTTCTCTTTTACAACTGAAGCACATGACTCCATCCACAATACACTATGCATTTGGTAGGCAGCACATAGCATTTAGGATCTTCCCAGAAACACGAGCAAGACTATTACTAGTACTCTTATTTTCCTCCTTTTCACCCTAATATTACTGATTTAAAAATCACAAAATCATAGAAGGGTTTGGGCTGGGACTTTAAAGCTCATCCAGTTTCAACCTGCTGCCATGGGTAGGGACACCTTCCATTACAGCAGATTGCTCCCAGCCCCATTCTCTACCCAATTTGTATTTGTACTTGAGATTGCCTTGACCTACATGCATGACCTTGCACTTGGGCTTTCTGAACTCCATGAAGTTTGCACTGGCCCATGTCTCAAGCCTGGCAAGGTCATTCTGGATGGCAAACCTTCCCTCCAGCATAGTGACCACACAACACAGCCTGGTGATGTTGGCAAACTTGCAGAGGGTGCACTTAATCTTACCATCCACATAACACATACTTGCATATTATTTGAGTTGAAGGGTAATTCATTCACTGTATTCATTACATATTACACACTGACGGAGGAAGATGGATACATAAAGTGTTGTTGTAAATGGTATTGATAGCTCGAGGCATGTGTGC
>JASSUY010010034.1:0-23104 GCA_032466535.1 Forpus xanthops | reverse complement strand
CCCCCCCCCCCAAGAAGCAAAAAAAGTCATGTATTTTAAACTGAAGACACAAATAAGGAACGAAGGGCCCAAATAGGACAGAGTAAGGTTTTAGGTTATGATTTTTACCTGAAGGTCTTCCCTTCTTATTTGCTTATTTTGTCATTTACAGAAATAGAAATGCATCTGAATCTGGAAGTGAAAGTTTATTTTCTTTAAGGAAAAAAAAAACGCAATACCCCAAAACATGCAGACTGGAGGACAAGAAAGAAAACAGGCAAGAAGAAGGATGTCTGGATATTTGCCACTGTGAGTATGAATGGAGTTCTGTAAAACTTAGCTATCTTGGCCTAGACATGTATTTTGTTTTTGTTTTGTTTGTTTGTTTTCAGGGCATAATTACCATAGCCTAGAATTACTATGGATTATACATGGGCACATGAGAAATGCATTCTTAGGCTTGGGGTTTGCATCCAGAGCCTTCTGAGAAGTCCACGCAGGGATATAATGATCCTGACCATATAGAACAAGATGGCTCAGGCTTTCAGGCAACTCTACCTACACTTAAAACAATGGCATAATCGACATCGTGTAACTAAATATTTTATGAAAATATGCGTTCACGCTAATTTTCCAGTTTCCTGAAACCAGCAAAGCACTAGCTTTTCTACTTGCAGTAAATTCCTAGTGCTATCAAGACAATGCAGCAGAAAGCCTTTTCCCTCTGATCTCACTCCAGATTCACATTTACTCTGCCTTCTCTGAGGTAGGGTGGGGAAGAAGAGGGAGGACTTGCTGGGTAAGAGAAATCAAACTTCAGGTATGCTTACATTGCTGACACAAGGGTGTAACTGCAGACAGACACACATACATGACCTAGTTTTAATCTCACTAGCTTGGGTACAAATAGCAATGAAAAGGCGGCTACAGAAGCGCCCATGCGAGTGGCTAGTGCATGTTGAAGCCTGTTCCTGCAGCAGGTTTACTGCTTTTTGTACCTAAGCTAGTTCGAGTATACCTGAATATGCTGCAATCACATCTCCTAGGCCCACAATTGAGTACCTATTGCTGTCTTCTTCCAACAACTGGATGACCAGTGAAGAAGTAACCCCACCAAAGCCTAGCAGAGATGGGCTTCCGGTAAGCACACACCAAGGCAACCTACATATTTCCAAACTAGCCTGTTTCTCACAAAGTCACTTGAACACTCAGCTGAAAATAGGCAATCTGTCTCCTAAAGGCTCATGTTAGAGCTTTTCTCTTCTTATTTCTTTATAGGATGTGGCTCTGCTTTCCATTAACTAGCAAGAACATTGGCAAAAGCAGAAAGTAACTGGTAGCTTCTTTATTTTCTTCTTTTCCATCCCCAGCAATGATCCCATACACAGAAGATGCAACTGCCATATCCTACTGATGAACTGTGTTATGATAAGCCTTAAAGAAAGTCCTTCTTTAAAGTATTAGTACAGTATTAAAGTTTCTGGTCCAGGAACGTCAAACAACTAAGATAAGGGAAGGTAATATGGAATGAAGAAGCCCTCTTCTCTCTTTAAAGTTTGGTAACTTTACATAGGGAAAATTAAAATCAGTGCATGCCAACTTCAGTGTTCCTACAGACATTATTGATAGTTTAGGACAAATCTCTCCCAGTTTACTTGTTCTGTCATCTTAACACTGCTAAGGAAAACCCTGAAATGGACTAACATGCTGCTACACCAAAGCCTTAAGAACTGTGTCTGCCTGAGGCACCTCTCCCAGAGATTATGACAAGAGTCAGAAAAAATTCCACGTGGTCCAAATCTGAGATTACAGTTGTGCAACAGATTGGCAAGGAACTGCTGTGTTAACCAGCTGGCAATATACAGATGAGGCGAACAAGCCTGTTTCCAAGTAAATGCTTCATAATAAAACCAGCACCTATCCTTGTCCACACGGACTGAAGAAGTACCTGCAGTAGCAGTCTGCAAGAATAACAGCACCATTTCAGTATTTATTTGAGCGTTCTAAAAGGACAAGTCTAGGTGAGTAAGCGATCCAGAGGAATTTTTGTACTGTATTTAGTAAAATACAGGAGGTGATTCAATGAGGATTACTGAATTAACATATTTGAACTTGTCCTCCAAAAGGAATTAAACAAACTATCCAACAGTAAAATCCCTCCAATTTTATTCCTTACAGAAACAAGAGAAACGCGCTCATGCACAGTTCATCTTAACATCAGCTGTACTTACAGGAAGTTTGCATTCAGTCATTCCCTCAGTGGCAAACACATGTTTCCGCCTTAACAAGGAACCACAGCACATTACCAAGTAACTACCTTTAGCTTTTTTAATTAGAAGTATGGCTATGGTTAAGAATCAGACACACCAGGTAATAAAAAGCAGCTGCCACACCTTCAGTTTCAGAAAGGTTCAGGCACAAGTCCTCTCGGTTTACAAACTCATCTTCCAGATACACTTGCAATGTCTGTTTCCCTTCCAAACTGCCAGCTCTTTATGAAAAATTGTGTGTTATACAGTACTGAACACAGGACTGGTAACTGTAAAGTCTTCTCAGGATCTATGTGCATCTACGACAACAGCAACTACAGCGCTTTACAACTTGAGATGGTCACAGGTGAAGTTATTTATCAGCCAGTGTGCCATATATACATCTAGGCTTTGCTAGGGAAAGGGAAGGAGGGGGTTTGGGTGGCTGTATCTCAGTGACACCTGCATGCATATAACAGCAAGGAGAAAGGGCAACATACACAGGATACTGTACAGTGCCCACAGCTTACCAGTATTCCTCACCAAGCCAGAGTCTAGCCCACTTGCATGTCTTCTGCAACATTAGTATTCACAGAGATGCACATGAAGAGGTATTTTCAAGCACCTCAGGCAAGCCTGACAGAGAAACCCAAGCCTTCTTCAACCATGAATTTACAGTGCCACAAGTCAGAAGAACCTACTTCATCTTCTATCAGGAACATCAAAAACTTCTAACAGGTAGGTGAACTTCAAACAGTCTTACAGAGTCTGTTAAAGAAAGTTACACAAATATATATCCTGGGCAATAAATACTAGCACAGGCTAGAGTCTGTCATGTGTCCTAAGCAGTTTGTAATTCAAGTTCTAATCTGAAGTCAGACATTCATTCCCCCCAGCATTTTCTTAGAAAAGACAACAACTTTCTATCACTTACAATCTCTACACAACTATTTCACTGTATCTGAACAGCAAAACCTAGCCATCATTTTCTACCTGTCTCCCGAGTTAAGAAAACTTTTCCCTAACATTTCCTTTGTAGTAACAAGCTTTTGTTTTAGAAGGAAAAAAATCCAAATTGAGACAACCTACTTTAATGCCAGAAAAACTTCCTGGACTTCACAGAAAAAAGACAGAGATGAGTAATCTACTGCCTGTAAATACCTACACATAAAACAGAAATCGTGATACTATCACACATCTCCATGACTGGGACAACACAGACAATCTCCAGCTTCATCATGGAAGCCCAGGAGGTATTTGGGTAACCCTGCTAGGGTCTGCCATCCATAATACAGCTAACACAGTATGATCTTCTAGGTCCAGAGCAGCCTGGGGCATCTTCCTTGCTCCCTGTTGAGTGGTGAGATATGCCAAAACTTTTGGCCGTATTCTGGAACAGGCCAGGGATGTCCAGGAACACAGGGCAGCTGCAGGGAGAAGGACTGAGGAGGTACTTGCAGGAGCTGGTTTGAAACACATACATGAGTGGTGTGCCCCAGGGATCAGTGTTGGGACCGGTCCTGTTCAACATCTTTGTTGGTGACATGGACAGTGGGATTGAGTGCACCCTCAGCAAGTTTGCCGACAACACCAAGCTGTGTGGCTTGGTTGATGCGCTGGAGGGAAGGAATGACATCCAGAGGGGCCTTGACACACTTGTGAGGCGGGCCATTGCTAACTGTATGACATTCAACCAAGCCAAGTGCAAGGTCCTACACCTCGGTCGGAGCAATCCCAGGCACAGTTACAGGCTGGGCAGAGAAGAGATTCAGAGTAGCCCTGAGGAGAAGGACTTGGGGGTGTTGGTCAATGAGAAAATAAACATAAGCTGGCAGTGTGCGCTTGCAGCCCAGAAAGCCAACTGTATCCTGGGCTGCATAAAAAGGAGTGTGACCAGCAGGTTGAGGGAGGTGATCCTGCCCCTCTGCTCTGCTCTTGTGAGACCTCACTTGGAGTATTGTGTGCAGTTCTGGTGTCCTCAACATAAAAAGGACATGGAACTGTTGAAACAAGTCCAGAGGAGGGCCACGAGGATGATCAGGGGACTGGAGCACCTCCCCTATGAAAGTATGAGGAGAAAGCTGGGGCCGTTCAGCCTGGAGAAGGCTGCATGGAGTCCTCATAGCAGCCTTCCAGTATCTGAAGGAGGCCTATAGGGATGCTGGGGAGGGACTCTTCATGGGGTACTGTAGTGACAGGACAAGGGGTAATGGGTTCAAGCTTAAACAGGGGAATTTCAGACTGGATCTGAGGAAGAAATTCTTTCCTGCAAGGGTGATGAGGCACTGGAATGGGTTGTCCAGGGAAGTTGTGAATGTTCCATCGCTGGCGGTGTTCAAGGCCAGGTTGGACAGAGCATTGGGTGACATGTTTTAGTGGGAGGTATCCCTGCCCATGGCAGGGGTTTGGAACTAGATGATCTTAAGGTCCTTTCCAACCCTAACTATTCTGTGATTCTATGACAATATGGAGACTACATTCCGTAACAGCTGATGGACTGAGATAAGCTGCTTCAAAGACACATCTCCTCATCAACTACTAAACTCAAGTTCATCAAGTGAGGTTTCATTCTATGCTCACTACTAACAAAGAAGGCTCTAAAGGAAAACAGTTCAGAAGAAGTACAAATTATTTATGACTATGGACACTATGACTTTTGCAGAACACAACTGTACCATGAAATAGTCCTAAAGGCTACTTTGAAATGCCAGACAAGAGATAATTCAGCCATATGCACTTTCTCTTCTTCCCACTGTCCAAAAGCATCTGCAAAACCTCCTGAGTTTTTAGGAGCCGATTTCTGTGTTTTCTTGGAGACAGGAGAAGTATTAATTCTCCAAAATCCCGTTCATGGATGAACCTACACTTACACAGCAAAGTGGTATACTGATCTTGGATTTTGTACACTAAGGTTTAATTAAAGGGGTTACATTCATTTCTGAACAATTTATGAGGGGGAAAAAAATCTCCAAACCAAACAACCCAAAATCTCAAATCCCGGAAGTGTCATCCTAAACTGATGGATCCACCACTGCATCATTATACTCTGTATTTACTATACTGCATGTTACATCATGAAGGAGAAAAGCAGCCTCATAATTTGACATGACAAGAGCAGAGACCATACATACCAAATACTATCACTGTTTGCTGCAGGAACAACTTCCAAGAGTGAGCAGCTTCCTTGCAAGCAATTGCTCACCTTCACAGCAAGGGTCAGCTCAAAACATTGCAACACTGAGCAGCCAACAGTTACCCCACCTGAGCTACTATGCTCAGGTTAGCCCCAGTAAGTTTAAGCTTGCAGCCAAAGCTGTAGCTCAGACTAGCTTGACTGGCAGCTGATGGATTTTGCTAATTAATGCAAAGTGTGCTACCTGATACACTGTTCACGGCTGAATTCCCATTTAGAATATGCCAATTGTTTTACTCACAGACATGTTTTGCCCTGGACTTCCTATAATCAATAAGTAAAATAAAATCATGTAGAAAACATGGTTTAGATTTATGATTTTTGCACGAATGGGGGCTGCAACTCAACAGGTTCCAGTACCCCTACAATCCCTATAATGGTCAGGATGTTCCAGCTTTCCTGGGTGCTCCTTATTCTCCCCATCTTCTAATGCTGAAAACTAGCACTGCCTAAATGCACATTTTTCACTGTTTTGGAGGATATATATGAACGAGTTGAACTTCAAGTGTTCATTCGACAGCCAACCATTGAGCATAACTTGTCCAGGAGCTACTAAAAGTAAAAATTACTTCGATGCTTTGGGAGAAGCATCAGGAATATGTGTTTACCTAAAACACAAAACACAGGTACAGGCTGATCATACATTTTTATATCAACACCAGAAATGTTTCTAGAAACTGAAGAACCTTTTCTGTGATAAAATTACAAGTCTGGATATTTCTCTTCTTCCTATCTCGACCACAGAGAGTTTGAAAGGTTCCTCCTTGATTTCTAAATATAGGGCTCATAATCAGTTTCTGCATGATAGGGTCATGAACAGGAGCACTATGATTTCAGACTGGAATAGCAAAACGCAAAACAAGTCACAGCACTCCTCCAAGTCCTCTTTAAGGTCACCACCATGTGGATACAACCCAAGAATCGGAGTCACTGAGCCTAAAGAACAACCAGAAGAAAAGCAGCCAGAGCTGCAGCTGAGTGGTGGCTGTAATCTTTATTACAATGTGGTAAAACAGAGGAATCAACTTCCCATTTATAACTATAACATTACAATTACAGAGGATCTTATAAGTAACAAGCTAGATGTCCTTAACTGCAAATGTATTACTAACACTATTTTCCTGATTGCCTCTGTAGCAACTAAGGTGGACTCAAAGTAAGGGCAAATAAATATGTAACTATGAGTTGATTTTAGGAAGTCTGCATTTATTAAAAAGTCCTAGAAAACAAACCCCCAAAATACCCAATCCCCAAACTAGATTTACAGGTCTAGCTAGTACTACTGCATATTTCTGTAAATTTCCACACTCCTTGTAACTCTATCACACTGGTAACTTAATAGTGCTTTATTAGCATTGGAAGAACATCTCAGCCCGAGTATGTCCATATGCTGAATTAAATGAAGAAGGATTCTGAAACCATTTGTGTTTGGGCTCCTCATGCTGGACAGCTTCTCTAAGCCTGGGGAGCTTAAACAGTGGGAATGACTTGTGCTGACAACATCCAAGTCCAGTATCCTGCTGGATATACTTTTATTCATTTCAGTCAGAATCAGTGAAGACTCTGGAGCAGAGTAGTTTACTAACCATTTGTAATCCCAATAGCTCAATCGTTAACAGCTTTAACAGCCTGTGTACCACACAACTAATCATTTATGACCCTCCTTTTTGTCTCCCCTCACTGCTTGTGGCTTTTCACCTTTTCTGTTTCTGTTGGTGTCTTAGTTCAGTTGAGTTCTTTGTTCATTTATTCCTTCTGTTGGGGGTAGGGAAGTACCAAAGTATTTTTTCAGTTAGGAGATAAAAAGAATCCTTTTGTTCTGCTCAGATCGGTATGTTACAAATTTGGTAAAATTTCCCTTCCATATTTATTCTGTCTTTATAATCCAGATTGGTCAGAGAACAAATGTTCATTCACAAAGATGCCCCCAAACTCCTACAGCAAAAATTTAAGGTATCACTTACTTAAAAATAGAAAATAAAGTCTAAATTGGTAGATCATATCACTGACCTGGGCCCTTTTGTTTGTGCTAGAAAAGCTGTAAAATATATAAATCTAGTGGAAGACTCAGTGCAGGGAAAAAAAAAAAAAAATAAAAAAAAAATCACTATTCTGGACTCCTTGCAGAATTTCTCTAAGTGCAAAATTTTAAATCAGTTTTTATTTTACTGCAGTGCTCAAAATATGAACTTAGCAGTGGTCAAGAAACTGGAATACTTTTCCACATATTTTTTTTTGTTAGTTTTTCTTTCTTATATTTTCATTGTTTCTTTGTAATACCAGCACCAACACAAAAAAAAAAAAAAAAAAAAAAAAAAAAAAAAAAAAATCACACCACCAAAGACTACGCAAGGGAGCAGCACATTCACCTTGCCACCACACTGGGTTTTCTCCTTTCAGATCTCCTGCACTTGGACAGTTACACCCATTTGATATGTGCCTGCATATAGCAGCATCTTCTGTCCGCTTCAGATTAAAACAATTGCACATACACCTTCTGCGGTGCAAAGCACAGCATGACACAGCAACACAGATCACACTGGCTTAACAGTATTCAGACAGCAGGTTTTTATCTTGAAGTACAAAACACACATCATTCTGTAATGGCCAGGTTTGTAATTGAAGCATGGCCATACAGGAACCCTGTGGTAGTCATGTAAGAGTGAACTGGGCAAAAGGCTTCTGAAACAGCACTGGAATAGTCCTCTTAAAAATCACATTGTTCACAAAGGACAGGCCTACCATTGCCTACATAAATCAATGGCAGGTCTTCCCAGCAATGTGAAGTTGCACACTTGGCCAACTCAACTCTGTTTTATTTGTTTTTGGAAGAGAGTTAATATGGCTAACCAAGACCTACAGTACCAAGCAGTAAACATCACAAGTGAAATGTCACCAACAGATACAAACACAATTAAACCAAGACCATCCTCTCTAAAACCTGATATCACTCAAGATACATATGTTCTGCCATTTGTCAGTAAACTGCGCACTAAACTGTGTATCAAATATAACATACTTAATGAGCATCTCCAAGACTGCAGAAATTACACCTTCTCAAAACATAAGGTCTGGTTTCCAAACTACTGCAATCTGGATAACATTCACCTGTCTTCAGACTGTTGTAGTATTTCTCACTTCCCTAGCCAGGCAAAGGACAACTGGCACACTCTCCGAAAAGTTCCACATGATTGATACTCTTTACAGAAGCTCTCAAGTATTCATATCTGTATGATTTAATCTCATTTTAACTGCCTTCCACCAGAAGCCAGCTACAGAAAAAAAGATTTCTCCAGCCTCTCACAGCAACTCCCCCCTGGGAAGAGCCAGTGCCCCTTAATTGTCAGAAGGAACTGATGGAAAGATATCTAATTCTCTGAAAATCTCTGTCTGTAATCTGCTGCAACAACAGTTCAGCCCCAAGCAGGTGCAGCCCACTCAACAACTGGCAGAATCAGGGCTTGGCGCTGGTTAGACAAAGGCAGAAATTAAGAACATGATTGAATCAGCAGTACCTTAGCTTAAAAAAAGGGAAAGGCAGGTACTCATGCAAGAGAGCTTAAGACAAACAATCTTTCACTGTGTAATAATAAGTCACAGGCTGGCTACAACAGTTATGACTTCAGAAAGTTAGCAACAATAAAGAGCAACTGCAACATACAACTATACACATGTGGGTTACAGACAGCACTACTGAGGTACTGGGCTCTGCAAGTAGGCTCCATATGTGCGTTAAGTCTTTGCATGAGCACATTCTGTAACATTATTATAAACTGATACTGACCCTTATTATCAGAGAAGGCCAGTATCAGCCAAGTAACTAATCAGACCAATTCCATGTGCCTAAAATAACATGCGATTTTCTGTGAGATTGGCATCTGAGTAAAGAACTACGCTCACAATACATGCAAGCCTAACACAAGTCTCAACTGGCAAGGACACGACTGATGTGTTAAACTTGATAGCTCCACCACAGCATACCTGGCTCTTCCTGCTCCACTCTTCCGTAAGTACACACCCCACTTTCTCTAGCGTACGTTCCAGAAGCATTACCAGTTCACAGAGATGGGAGGACACCTAATGTATATATATATTTTTTTCAATGTTGGTATCAATATCCTGTTTACTAATTCACTACTGAAGACAAAGTAAAATCCATCTAAGAAATGTCAGCGGGGAGCAGAGAAGGACACCACAGGTGGAACAATACACATGCCTAAATAACCAGCTCCCCTGCCAGAAAGAGCTGAGCTGACAGATTATGACACGAATCCTTTGGTCAAATGGCCCTTAACAAATTCTATTACTTCTGCCCCTTAAGAGAGGGGCAAATTCTCAGTAAACTATACATGGATGTAGATAGCAATATGCAGAGGAAAAACACCCCCCAAAATCAAACAGGCATGTAAAGTCCTGAATTGCTCCAATTTATCTGTTGCATTGCTATCGTTTCTCTTTAATGATAAATTCAACTCAAGAAAAAGCCAAAAGCCTATTAAAATGTATATTAAAAAAAATTAGCATTCACTTCTTAATCTGCATGCTCAGAACCCTCTCTCACACTGTAGCTCAAAAACCACAGAGCAAGAGAACATCTAAAGCAAAACCAGTTTTGAAACAGACTAGTATCTCAAATTTCATTCATGCTGGTAGTTCAGTGTTCCCTTCACATCCTGTCCTTCGTTACCTGCTGTTGGCTGAAGATAATCTCTTCCAGGCTTCTCAAATGCTGACACAGGAACCTCTGTGAGCATACTGAACTACTTCCTTTTCTCCATGAAAAGATTTAATAATCTACAACTTTCTTCTGTGCCCTACTTGTAGTCTATCATTTTCTTCCTTCCTTTTGTATCGAATCTGCTAAAATAAAATTTTACAGAGTGTCAATTCAACAAAGGAAAAACAATAAAGTTCATTCTGACAGCTCCCTTTCTCAAAAAAAAATAATCAAAGAAAGAAAAAAAGAAAAAAAAAAACTTTGCCCTTGAAAAGATGAATGGAATAGCCTTAGGTATTCTATAGCTGTACTTCTGAAAAAGATTTTGGACATTAAACACACAAGTCTCTACAGAAATAGGAAAAGTGTTTTGCCCAAGTCATAAACTTTTTTTTCCATTGCACAGAAAAAAAATACGCTACAGTCCATTTCTAGACATAAGCTCACCTCTCAGAAAGGGACAAGTCCCGTCCATCTCAAATGGAAACAATGCCTATGAGATAATACTAGCAAATGAAGTAGCCTCACAAAAAGCCGTGTACATACACACACAAACATACGCTATTCAAATTCAGGAGAGCAATTATCCTCTCTACAGAAACTCAGTGTTTTGTCCATACATTAAACTTTTCTTACCGAAACCATGCCATTACCGCCTAATCACAATACATAACACTAAATAATCAATCTAAAAAAAAACACCAGGTGTCAGAATGTCCAATTTACTTTTCTATGTAGAAAAGGTATTTCACCTTGAAATAAAATAAAGTCATGTGAAAGTAATGTAAAACTTCCTGGCCATAAAGAAAAAGTGATGCCAGCACTCTTCAAGCATTTAACATCTCCATGTACGTCCTATTTAGTACTTCATACTAACATGTTGCAGAAATTCATTATTTTCCTCACTTTTACCCAAAACAATTAAGTTTGATTTAAAAGTTTTATATTTTATAATAGTAATAAAAACATCTAACAAGAAAGATTATATCAACCCAGCTGGTGAGCAGGCATTTTCACTTTGTTAGATCTCCTCCCCTAACCTATCTGAAGACAAACAGTCAATCTTCCCCTGGATTTCTACATAAAGTGTAAATAAAAACCCTAAATCCCCTTAAACTTGGTTTTCTAACTTAAAGAGAATACTTATTAACACGTTTTTTATCAAATGCTGAATCATGGGGAAAATGTGTAACTCATTGCTAGTTTAGAGATAATTTTATTTCAGCTCATTAAACAAATCCCTTCTTGGTTTTGACAAAACTGTGTTTAAAAAAATTGTTCTGATAATGTTGTATCACTATTGTAGTATAGAGGAAAAAATAAATGTAAGTCTTGAACAGGAAAGGAAAAGAAATGGAATAAAAACTATTAAGCTCATCTCTTGTAAGTGAAAAGGTATTTCCTTGTAGCCAAGCAAAGAAGGTAACATAAATTAGCATCAGCAATTTGAATTTAAGCTATCCAATACAAATTAAAATTCAGAAGTCCAAGTTTCCCATTCTAAGAAGTCTCTCCTATTGTTCATCCAAAATTACCACTTTTTTTATCCTTTATTAGAGCATGCAAAATCACCCCCCGTATTAGGTCTCAAATAATTTTTGCATAAGACAGTAATAAAAAAAAAACAAACCTCATTATTACTATTATTCTGTATTACAGCAATAACAAGAGCTCCATTGTGATTGACAAATATAGAGAAAACCCCTGTCCAGAAGAGGTGGACAAATTTAGTCAGGCACTGAATTCAAACAGATCAGAGAATAATTCTGAAAATGCAGACTGGCTAATGCTTCCAAAATCAATACATTTGGTTCCTACTTCTGTGCAGGCTCCTAAAAAAAATTCTCTTCCTATTTCTGTTGAAATACTTAAGCACTCAAAATACACAGAAAATTATATTATTCAAAAGATACTCCTCCCCTCACTAAGGTATACTGAATTCAGTGGCATCAGCCATACTTCAGACATTGTCTCAAACTAGGAAATAATAAATCATACTAAAGCTCCTGTTCAATTAAAACAACCCCAAACAAACAAATAACAAAAAAAATCCAATCAGCACAACCTTTTCTGGCTGTGGTTCAATGGAGGAATGTTTGTCTCTGTATGCATAAGACCAGCAATATTTATCTGAAAAGGATGACGCAATGTAAAAAAATAATTTTCACATTTCTATTAATTGTAAAACACATGCTTCTGTTTCACAGCCTTAAAACTCTGAAGATAAAAGTTACAACAAAGGAGTTAAATTCTCTACCAGAATGCATTTGCTCAAGTGTAAAGCTCACAAATGCTAAAATTTTTGGCAACACTTCCGCATTTCTGAATCATTAGGTAGTCAAAACTATTTTTTGATTTTGCTTGCATGAGGCTGGATTAGAATAATCCATATAAATCAGTGGTTTCCCCTCACTAGAAATACAGTGTTTACTTCTGGTCTCCTGATGTCAAAAGGATGCATAAAAAACTAGAGAGGTTCAGAAATAAATAACAAAAAAGCCATGTACATACAGCAGTGGATTAGAATAGTTTACTCAGGAGAGGAGTAAGAAAGAATATAGTCAAAGTAAACATAATAGTAGCAAACCAGAGAAGGTATGCTGAGTATTTCAGTCACCCTTTACAGAACATAATGATGGAATGCTTTTCCTAAGGAAAACTTAAACATGTAGGTCTTTGACAAAGAAAACTGTTTATGCTATGAGAACAGCAGAATTCTCAATGCTCTCCTCCCACCAAGATGCAGAGTTCACACCCACAAGACAGAACTGAAGTAGGACAAAGAAGAAAAAGCTGAACTTAAGTCATGTATTTAGTTGCCTAGAGACTTAACTTGTGGAAACCTAAACATCCAGGCCGAAGTCCAACATACTTAAGCACTCCTTTTCTACTGATACCAGTTATCATTTGAAAACAGTGGGGTTTGTTGTCCAAATATGCTTGATGATCTATACTGTTACAACTTCCAAGCTCTTCCAAGTCCAGGCAGCAACAGCGGTGGCAATATGAAAATATTTATATGCTGGACAGTAGCTGGATGCCTGTTTATTTCCTTTTTCAAATCATCATGGCACTCTGTTGTATGTAAAGACTGTGTTTAAGCAGCATTTTCTAGTTGATACAGTGAGTGAAAATATAAGCCATGGGGCTTCATACTTGTGTTTTTAGTAAGGATATGATTTTTTTCCCCATAAGTAGTCACCAACTCCCCCTTCCCATCAAGTCCATTACTGGCTCTCCTCCCCTCCACAACGACAAATACACACAGCCACATGGCCCTATTTCTCAAATGCCTTCCAGTTTTCTTTACAGCTCTGATCACCTCCACACCACACCCCATCCTTCAACTCTTCTCAAAATTCTTTTTCTGCCTCTATCCACTTCCCTCCCTGTTGCATTCTCTTCTCTCCCCAATGCTGTTTGCACCCCCACACACTACACTGCTTCGTTCCTGACCACCAACCTCTCTCCCCAAAGTCTGCTGCTTCTTAACGCCTCACTACTTGTTTCCTTCCTACTCCCATACCACAAGGCCTCTCCAGAAGCTTTCAGTTATAACTCTCCTTTCTCTTAGAGAGAAAATCACCATCTCCTCTCAAAGTAAGTGCTGAACACCAGTGAATAACAGTGAATAGCAGGAAGACTACACGAGCAGCACCCTGCAGCTTCAGGGAACTTGCCTCTCCACTGAAGCAGTCTTCACTATCCAAAAATAAAAGTTTTTCCACAGAGTGATGCATTCTCCGAAGCATCACATTTATTTGTGGTATTCCAAATTCACTGCACCACTGACATGTCGAAAAATGCCACCATGTCAAACATCAAACATTCTTACTGAGACCAACAAAGAGTTACTAATTTCTTAGGTATTTCTACTAGGGCAAAATAAAGTACATGTGTAAAGCAAAAGTAAACAACAGGAGAGACTATGCAAATTGAGGACAGACCAATTACGGATTATACTGGACAGGATTAATGCAGAGCTTAAAAAAAAGTAGTAATTATTTGCAAAGTCTTGATGAACACAGAGATTCTTATAATCAAATCCAAAAATGCTATCCATCTGTGGAGATCTCCAGCACGCACGCTAAACAACTTTCTTCAGACCCTACATAGGACATTAAACAGAAGTCTCTATGAAGAGCTTGCTTGCAAGACAACTACAACGGGAGATGGTTTAAAGTACCTTCAGGTTAAGGCTCACCAGCTATCAGTAATGAGTAAGTTCACACTCACCACCATTTTCAGATATTACTTAAGAATTTTGACTATAATTAACCAAACCAGAATCTAAAAAGTATTTAATGTTTTCTGCAATAAAAGCTCAGAAACCTTCCAGACATTCAAATACTATAAATTCCAGTACACACAAAGTATAATTATTTTCAATAATTAGCAAAAGCTGAGTATTAACACTTTTTTTTTACTGTTTTGTTACATTCAGTCATATTAAACATAGAAATAATATACTTCCAACAGCTTTACTATGGGATAAGTATGCCTCAGGTTCTTGTGTCCAGCCCATCGCTTCAAAAAATCAGGAATAAAGTGAAACTTATTTTTGTTCAGCTTAGGTTATTATTTGCAGAAAGTCCATTAACTGTTCCCAAATAAAAGAAAAAAAACCTGTAAACAGGTTCTACAAAGTTTGTACAATTCATTCTCTGATGAAAATAGTAGTTACTAGAGCAGTAACTGCTTTTAAGAAATATAATGTAGCTCCCACACACAGAAATACCTTTACTGGAACAAAGTATTTACATGCTTCTTTTACATAAAAGACTTAAAAATTATTATATTTTAATTTGCTGTTAATTTTTAGTTCCAGGGATATGCTCATCAACTTCTACCTTACCATGGGTCTGCAGATTCTTAGCAGAACTCTTACATCAGATAATAGCTCGAGTTACAAAATATGATGAACATCTATTTGTAACTGTGAAGTCTGTATGAAGCGAAGCATGAGAAAAGACCAGCAGAACCCACAAGCACAGGAAGAAAGCTAATAGGTAAGGTCATCTAGTAGGAATCCACATACCAGTTGATTAAGAAGCTACCTAACAAACAGCTTTTGTGATTATTACATGGTTAGCACTGCTCATTCCCCAAAACCTTTGTGAAGTTATAACTCATGAAAAATTCAGATTTCGGGCTTGATCAACACCCAAGGAAGATGACAAATATTTTAGCACTGACATCACTGAAAACAGAATAGATCCTTTATGTTTTTTCTTTAGTGTAAATATTTCCTATACAGTTTCTTAATAACAAAATATTAAGGGTATCAATATTGTATTGATATTTCAAAAAATTCAAGTCACCTTACACAGCAGTATTATAAGGCTCCAAATTACGTGCCTAATACAAATCTATTTATCAAAGAAAAATTACTTGGCTAAAGCAAGATAAAAAAAGCTCTAACAAAAGATATTAGAAGATAATGCAACTTTGGGAAAAAAACATCAGCACTACCACAGTGAGCACTGCAACTTCATAGCTAGTACGCTCAGCACAGATGGACAAGTAATTTTTAGAAATGAATCACGCTGCAAATGATTTTACTAATTTTAAAACAGAGGTGAGGAACCAATAGCCTACAGGCCAGATATGGTTTGCTGCTTCTGTTCAGATGGCCTACAGACACATACGAGCTTTATTACTTAATAACACCAAGGCAGACTTCAAGTGAAGACACGCGTGTTTTAAAAGGCTCCAACAATTCACATTTTTAAATACCTAATCCTTAAACACAAACATCTGCCTGGAGTTTAAGTATTAAATGAAATCTGTGTTCTTAGTTGGATTTTTTTAAACCCACATAAATGGTTGAGTTATTGTCCACTAAATATAACACATTCTTGCTGTCCGGAAAAGATGGGACTTAACAGCCATCAACATTTAAATTATCTTAGTAGACAAAGTCAACGGTACTTGGAGTTTGGACAACAGCCTGTATAATGGTTGTGGCAGAAGAATTTTGATACCTGCTCCAATACAGAGGAATACACTCTAGAGCCCTTATTTAAGGCAAAACTTACACTGAAATCTGTGAACACTTTGCCTCAAAAAAAATGCAATCCCAAATATAGATCTCAATCTTTCATAGACATCTTCTTTCAAAGTGCAAAGCACTTCTGAATCTGAAAGTATACACAGGACTCTTAAATACAAAAAGAACAAGTGAAAAAACATCTACTGCAAAAGAGAAAAATCACCAGCCACCACTCTATTTTCCAGCCTTTCTGCAATTATTTGCAGCTGCCATGAACATATTGATATTTAGTAAACTGCAGGCTGCAGCTTTAATTGAAGTTTGACTGCTATAAACAGTTAGCTGCCTGGCTCTGGCCCGCACACTAATACCATCAGCAGAACAGTGATGGGAAGTATAAACAAACCTTTTAACTAGATTACAGTTTCAAAACTGGCCAAGAATTCCTTCAGCAAGAACTCCTGTGTGACAAATATTAAAGAGGGGAAAATATTTTTAAACAGTATCTTAAAAAAGCCTAACCTTTCCTAAGATAGTATGAATGGGATTCTTCTGAGGAGAATGACAAAGTTTTCAAAGAGGGCTATCCTTGACAAACATGGTCTGATCCTTGAAGAAAAAAAAAAAAAACAGAAACCTTTAAAACAAACAGTTGCAAAACATAAGGGTATTTTCCAAAGGCCTTTTTCCTCAAGACTTCAAACTGCATAAAGAAAGGCTATTGAACTTTGAAATACCAGCAGAACTTGTAGTATCATTTCACATTTCAACTGGCCGCACTCAAGAACAACATAACAAAACCACATAGCACCGCCAATCTATACCAACATGTCTTCCTTCTAAAGCTGATCTTTTTCATAATTTCCTTTAGCCAAGCTTCTTCCCCATGAAGATTATGAGGGGACAATGATGTATGCCCCCTTTCTGCTCCCAAGCCAGTAAAAGACAAAAGGAAGTTCTGTTCTGAAAAGAATAAGCTTGCTACAGATCCCTGATTACTTTATTTCTTTAATCAATTATATCACTTGTCCACTTTTAGAGTGTTTTCTTACAAAAAAACAGCAGATACTGAAAAATTCCTCCTCTCAGCTAGGGGTAGCATGGGAGGATCCTGCAAAAGCTTTTTTGTGCTTATCTGCTACATACATATAAAATAAGTAAAATTTACCTCAAGTTGACAGCATACTTATAAAAAAAAACAAAAAAACAAACAAAAAAAAAAAACAAAAAAAAAACCAAAAAAAACCAAAAAAACAAAAAAACCCCAACAAAACAACAAAAAAAACCTAAATCTTCATTATATCAGTCTTAAAAGTCAAAAAATAGTTTTAAGTACATATAATTTAAAAGTAGATCAGGTACAAACACAATCAAAGTATAAAGCCAGAGCTAGCTGCTTGTTATTGTCAAGCTACAGCTTGAGTCCTACCAAAACACATGAGATTTGTACTCATTCTGGCAGGGCCAATCATATAAATGCATATACATTTATATATGCATAGGAATATGTGTATATAAATATGCATGCATGAGTATACATATATTTATATGTATATAAATACACATGAGGTATACAGGTAAAAGCTTAAAGGATGAAGACAGAAACCAAATGTTTTCCACATTTCTATAAAGCCTTTAGTCTGTCAGAACAGAGAATCCTAAATAATGTGTTGGCAATGATTTACCAGAGCTTAAAAACAATGTCTAAAATTGGCAAACTGGAATTTGATTTACACGTTTTTGAAACATTAGGCAGTATGAATGGAAAAATTAGCTTCTCTATATTTATGATATGTAGGCCCAGCTTCTATTTGGCTGACTTTTACTTTCCTCCTAACTTAAACTGCATTTGTTTCCTTTGGCGGTGAGGTACAAGGCAATATTATTGCAAGCCTCTCTTTATCTAAATGTTGAGAATATCACCATTTGATCCAACAGGATTTGTTGTGCAAACAATTGACAACTGTTCTGGTTGCCTCGCTTGGGATTTTTTCTTATTGAGGCCACACTACTGATGCTGAAAACCAACCAACCTAATGTTTAAGATGCTATTTACACTTCAGATCACTCTTCCTTCAGTAAATCATCAAAATAACTTTGGATTTAGTGTCACTGTAAAAGTAGATTAAGCAAAAATTATGATGATTTTTTTTTTTTTGTTAATCCTGGGCTTTAATTTTACCTCATGTCAAGTTAATTAGTATATTGCTTCTATAGGTCTTAATTACAAGATATTGTGACAAGATAAGAATTCTTAAAATACTGCTTCCTTACTTTATTTTAAAATATTTCCTGTAGAAGAAAAAAAAAAAAAAGTCAGAGAATTTAATGACTAATAAATGAAATACTTTATACCTTATCTGATAAAGTAACTGGAGACCTCAAAGAATTCCCAGACATTTCACCATTTCATTTTTTAAGTAAATTTAAAGCTTCAGAAAGAGACCATTTCGAGGAAAAAAAAAAAAAAAAAAAACCAACAATCAAACAACTAAACATCTTGGGCACCTCCAGTTCACTGTATTGCTCTCAGCTACAAGCCCAAGAACCAACACTCAAAGCCACTCTCAATGGTTTGTTCCTTAGACATTCCCATAAGGAAGGACAGGAGGTAATGGAGATTTTCATGATGGGAACACCTGTCAAGCTGCAGATAAACTGAGATGATCAACTCATTTCACAAAAGTCTATGAATAGCCATCTCACAGTAATGACTGATTCCTGCTGCCATGTGCCAGATCGAAACAACTACTTAGAAGTAAAAGGCTTGAAATACAGATCTTTGGAGCCACACAATCACTTTCATTTTAAGTACTGTTTCAATACATCTTTTTTTACACTTCTTTTATATACTCATTTGTATATGTACACATGCATTTGTGCATGCAGCTAAACATATTTGTGTATATACCCACACATTTCATAATGTTGTAGCCTGAGAGGTTTTGACAAATTTCACCTCAATTTAAAATAATGCAAAGTCTGAACTCCCTTCTAGACACCAAAAAAAAAAAAAAAACACCAAAAAAAAAAACCCCAAAAAAACAACCACCACACACACACAACAAAAAAAACCAAAACAAGAAAAACAACCCACCAAAATAACAACTTGGAATTTGAAAAGAGGAAAGGAGTCAGTATTTCTTAATTTCTTAACTGCTGCTTTTTATTAGCATCCCACTTGGCTTAACTCTAGTTACCTAGATGATATACTTTTTATCTGTCTCCAATGGTCTTCCAAAATTTTATTCCTAACGCAGTCTTCAGTTCCTGTGCAGGCCTACCTGAATCTGATTGAGCAGTATTATTTCACCTAATAGCTCCAAAAATAAATACAAAGAAAAGTCAATGAAAGCCTGTGGTTTCAAACATTCAAGTAACTCTCAAAATGAATAAGCAGGTCGTTAATGACCTAAGAGCCTTAAAGTTGTATCCTGTATCTTTTTATTGTTTAAATCAATGGTAAGCTGGATACCCATTTTTCACTGGACAAAACAGAAACTAGAACCAGGTGCTTAAGTCAAGCAAACCTAAGCCCCCAAATAACCAAACAAGCTTACAAGAAGCAGAACTCCACAGTTTTCAAGTCTTAACAGATTTTTTTTAAAAGAAGTTCAGACACTTTCAAAATGTGTATCCCTAGCCATTAACAGATAAGTTTCTTCTCTTGCAGACTGCTTTGTGCATGCGGACTCTTAAGCCCATAGAAAAACATTTTGACATTAGTGGGGCTCCAGATGGGCACAAGCAGCCACTCACCTGGTCTGCTGCCCTCCAGAAGGCACATCCATGATAAACACTTGCTGCTGATTCAGAAACTAATTTCATAGTTACGGACTGTATTCAAGTTACTGATCTTCCACATACAAGGCACAGTAATGAGTAATGGCAGGGGAAGGGGAGGGGGGGGAATTTTCTGACAATTTTCATTAAATAACCAAGGTGAAAATGAAGGCATTCCATTTGAGTGGACTGTTTCTTATGCCAAGATCTTCTATGTTTCTTAAGAAGGAGAAAGACTGACCCCTCCCATAGCTAAATTAAAACTAAAGGACTAGGAGTAAAGAAAAGTTTAACTATCAAAAGTGCTGCATCATAAAGATTCTCTCCAAACATCAGCCTACCTAGTCCAAATAGAAACTAACACATTTATCCACAAAGAAAGGTAAGACAGCAAACTCCAAGGAAAGACTGCTGAAGACAACTATAAATCTGGCTTGAGCAGCATCTTTATGTCTAACACAGCCCATGTTTTGTCATGGTAGGTTCCTTGCTAATTCGAAACAATCTCTCTGACCTAAAGTCTGGGAACCCAGGAACCTGGAATTCAGGAAAAGAATTACTAATTTTGTCTCAAAAGATGAAGAAAAAAACATACAAAGCTTTCCTAAAAGCAATTAGAACTATAAATACCTACTCGTAATAACAGCAAAAAGATCTTAAAAGATGCAAACAAAAGAAAACTGTATTGCTGTTTAGTTGTAGCACAACATTATTCATGAGGGACTGTAATGAGAGGACAAGGGGTAAGGGGTTCGAACTTAAACAGGGGAAGTTTAGATTGGACCTGAGGAAGAAATTCTTTACTGTAAGGGTGGTGAGGCACTGGAATGGGTTGCCCAGGGAAGTTGTGAATGTTCCATCACTGGCAGTGTTCAAGGCCGGCTTGGACATAGCCTTGGGTGACATGGTTTAGTGGGACGTGTCCCTGTACAGAGCAGGGGGGGCTGGAACTAGATGATCTTGAGGTCCTTTCCAACCCTAACTATTCTATGATTCTATGATTCTTCCTTAACACAGGTTGAGACTCAGCTCTTTCTGTTCTTAGAAGATGGTTGTGATACCTGACAGAAGCTCTAGATTAGCTTTAGATCCCTTTACACTAGGCACTACAGAAACAGAGAAATTGCTTCCAACACAAGCTGGAATCCCAGATCCACAAGTGTCTCCTTAGGAGAAACCTTCCCTACCCAATCCCACCAAACTAGCAGCTGGCTTTCCAAAACAAACTTAGCTGTGGGAGCTGAAGGCCTATGGATATTAAGGGTTTACTAGTCTAGGATTTAAAGTAACTGAAGAGCCTGAATTATTCTCCCCAGCTTTAGAATGCCATTAGGGTATTTTACTGAGCAATCATATTAGATCAAATCATGACTAATTTTAACACCAAAACACAAAGAGATAAAAGTGTTAAATCTCCATAATACATAATACATCTCATCAGCTGTAGGCCATGAAAGTTGCAGGCAAATTTGCAGCTCTACATATATTGGGAGAGTAATCCTGAAGTCACTATAGATTTCCACATAGAGATGAAAATAGATCAGTGGTATCTCAGGTTGAGAAAGGAAGCATTATCATGAAAGCAAACCAATAGAAAATTGTGTTCTTCACTCCTGAACAGTCCTTTGCTGTCCAACTCTTGCCTGTAGTAAACTAAGAGAAAAGTCAGATGTTTAAAGAATGGGGTTTTATACATGCATTTGCCAATTGTGATGATCATTACCATGGTCGATTTTTTTACATGTAAAACCAAAGTAACCTTGTGTTTACAAGCTAGCAGAAAACTAATGGCGAACTATTAGAAAGAACTACACTCTTAACTGCTACCTTCAATTCTTCCTCACAATATCATTAAGCATTGGTCCAACTATACTTTTCTCTCATTCTTCCCATCCCATCAAATTACAGCTTTCTCAAACTCCTTTAAGTTTGATCACAAAATTGGTGCTTCACACAGGACATGTACAAATTAGAAATGGAAGATACCAATGCATTTCAGGAGAGCTCTTTCTTGTGAGTATCCTTCCAGCATGAAGCAGAGATAATACACACTCTCTGCTGACCATCATTTAACCGTGATGCCCCACTGAAATACATACTCATGGCTTATTCATGGTCCAGCATGCTCCACAGTACTTAATAAACTGAGCACTCAAACTGTCTTTTTTAAATTACAGAGGACATAATTAAGCTCCAGAAATAAGCAGACAACAGCAATTTTAATATAAACATCCTACTTATGTAGAGAACTCTTATTTCAACTTGGCATTAATGACCAAGTTCTTACTTCTGGATTCTAGCAAATCTGTAGAAGGCTTACTCCAGCGTTTCCTTGAGTCAGATTAAAATGTAAGGGGGCAAACTAATACCTATTTCAGACATTTTGACACATAACATCCCTTTTAATCAGCAGAAAAAAGGGTTAGATTAGCTCACTGGTGATACTCGACCTAACAAACCAGCAACAACCTGAGCATGGATGGAGACATTTGGCCTTCCCAGCAGCAGGCCACAGAAAGACAGATCGCGACACACATATTTGAACAGACCATTGACCAAATATAGCCAGCCCCCAACAATAACCATGCCCTACTATCACACGCACAACACCAATTCCCATCTTGCAAACGCTGACGTTCGTCTGGAGTCCAGTTCTTGGACAACCCCTGGAAGTTAAGCTCATGAGCGGGTCTTTGTACAACTAGGGCCCTAAAGACAGCAGGGGTTTAACAAGTCAAATAACGGCCTGAAACCACCGCAGAGAGCCCATCCAGAGAGACCACCGGAGCAAACCCCAAGGGTTGCTCAGTATCCTGCCGTTATTTCAGCCACCGAATTCCCTGCTGCGGCGAGGAAAACAACACTTTCGGGACAAGCCGTGGCTCAGCAACCTCCAGAGCCACCCCGAACTTCGCGCACAACACCGCGGCTTCTAGAGCAAGCCGTTCCCACCGACATTACCCCAGCCCCAACCCGGTGTGGATGGCAGGGGGGGACCGGGGAAACAACCCCCGGAGCGACGGGGAAGGAAACGCGGCCGGGGCCGGAGCATCACCCGCGCCCCAACGACAACAAAGCTCCGGCCGGCCCGTGCGGAGAGAGCCTCCGGCGCAGAGAGGGACCACAAAGTGACAGGCGGACGCCCGGCGCCCCCTCCCCGCCGCCCGGGGCCCAGCGCGGCCGAGCGCCGG
>JASSUY010010033.1:0-28740 GCA_032466535.1 Forpus xanthops | reverse complement strand
TTGGCTGCCGGGGGCGGGCGGGGAGGGCTGCGAGCCGCGGTGGAAGAAGTGGGTGAGAGAGCGCGGCCGCGGCTGGGCGGCAGGTGAGGTGGTAGCGGTGCGGCGTGCCGTGGGTGTCCCCTTGCTCCCGGGCAGCCTCTTGTCGTCGAGCCCGATCCCGAGTGCGGGGCGGTGAGTGAGGAGGAGCGTGACCCGGTCCGGGAGGCTGCAGTGTTTAGCAGCGCTCACTCCGCTCCTCTGGCTCAGCCGGGCCTCCTCAGACCGGAGAGGGGTGTTGATGGGATGATCTCCTGTGAAGTCTGCCCTAAGGAGCACCTCCGTTGGTGTCGAGGGGAGGTAGGGGTGCTGCTCAGCGGGAAGAGGGTGCAGACTGCTCAGGGCGGCCTCGCTGATGGCTGCTGTCCTGGGGCAGGGCGGCGGGATGGAGCCGCCGCCTCACTGCGAGCGTGGCAGCGCCCAGGGCCCATCCTGGGCAGGCCAAATGCCGAGCAGGCAGCGGACTTGCGAAGGTGCTGGGGTAGGGCTGCTTTTCCGGAAGAGCAGAGCAGCGTGGAAACGGCACGGGGTGTTGGGGTCGAAGCTGATGTTTCTGTGGGCAAGCTGGCTGACGCCAGAACCCTCTTATGTTGCTTTGATAGGAGTGAGAGGTCATGGGAAATCATGTATATAAAAGATAATCTGGAGGAATTTTGGAGAGTTTTGATGATTTTTTTAAGGAGGCTTTGAAAAACAGGGGTAGGATATAAAGGGGAAAAGAGCTAGTCTTAAGGGGTCTGGTGCTTATTTTCCTGTTCTGTAAACTTGTGGTACTTACTTTGTATACCTTTAGTGATGCTCAGGGTCTTCTGCAGTTGTCATAAATAAGTAAATTGCTAGATGCCTGGGTTTACTTTGTTTAAGAAGCTGTCCGGTTCCAAACACTAAGTGTGGGTAGAGTTTGAATGCTGGCACTGACCAAAGTACATTGATCTCTGTCTAATAGCATCAGCAAGACAGCCATAGTTCTCTGTAGCTCTTGTAAAGGCAAGACTTACAAAGGCTAAATAATAAGTAATTCAGCCTTCTGATATTCACTGCTTTCTACATGGTAAAAGAGAAAAAAAGAAGAGAACTGAGTTTCCCACACATCGGCTCGAACAGTTCCAGTTAACTGTAGCTGAATCAAGATAATTTTCAGAGAGGTCACAATCATTGTGTGGAGAAACTCAGTGTTGTTACAAAGAGAGATTTGGGTGGGTGGAGTCAAACATTTTAAATGCTTTTTCAGACAGCTGTACCATTTTGTTATTAAAATTTGCATGCTCTTCTCAAAGATGTAGCAGAAGGATTTGCATTCACAGCAATGACTAGGGAGATCTCTTATATCTGGTAGGAAAGCATAGGTGTATGATTATGCCTATATAGTATAATACTGTATGGGTTAGAGATGTTGAAGGATTTCACTTAACCTCTCTGTGGTATCATTGTACCATATAGGCATAATCTCTGCTGAGCAAAAGCTTTTGATTAAACTAGTGTTGAAATATGGGTTTTTTTGTTCTGTGTCTTTAGTTGGCAAGATATGGTACATGGGTAAGATGTGATGAATATGGTTTTGTACTTTGAAGTGTATATGATTGGGCTACATATTAAGGAAAGCTTAGGCAACTCCTATTGAAAGTATTATTTCAAATTTGTAGAGGTCACTAGATGCTTTAGATTTCATGCTGATAGCAGTTTAGATAAGCCCTTGATTGTCTCTGTAATATTCACTCTGCTTAGCTTTCCAAACAGGTGGTTCTGAAAGTAGTAGGGCACTTTGTTGCTTGTAGCTTCCAAGCAAGAAAATAGACCTGTATTTGGCTGTGTGACCTCCGCCAGAAACTTAGTTACTTATAAATGGTGTGTGTTGATCTGGGAGAGGGCCTAGTCCTTTATCAGAAGATTCTTGCGTGTTTGGCTTGCTGTTGCAGTGATAACTTTTTGTTTGCTTTATCTTTCTCTATTACTTCTTTAATATGTTTCCTTACGGATATAATTTTATGACATGAGCTTGGGTCATATGTGAGTCCTAAAGACTGTGAAGATATACATGCCCTAGTTTCCTACTAAAATAAGGAGGAACCTGCTCTTTTTGTGTGTGATTTTTGATGTGGTTGGTATTCCTTTGAAAACATGCTGCTTTGAAAGTTTTGTTCTTGTTATACTTACCCTTTCAAGACCAGACCTTTTGGTGTTTTGGATTTCATGCATTTGTTTATGCTCTGCTGCACCAAGCCCATCAAGTAATTCTCTTTTGGTTTTGTGTGGACCATGAATGAGAAACTTCAGTAAGAAAAAAATATGAATATAATTTCTTTTTAAGGGCAAGAACTCATAATTTGAAAGAGACAAATATAGCATTGGAAAATACTCATACAAGAATTTCCATTTGAAGGCAGCTGCATCTGTTTTTTCTTTCTTTTTATCTTTATGCTTAGGGCTCACTAGAAAGCCAAGCATAGGACTCCATTTCATATTAACTGTGTGAAAAGCCTTGCATATACAGTCTCCAGAGCCTTTATATTTATTTACTGAACATTTAGTAATTTATAAGTGATATTATCTCTCAGCTTTGTAGACTGATATTTGCTATGGCAGTATTGAATGAAAGCTGCAAAAGTGATTGGGAAAAGTAGGGGAATAAGAGCGTTCAAGGAGACTGAAGTAAGAATCCCGACACTCAAAAATGTAGACCTCATTACTGAACTGAGGAATTCCTACATGCGTCTGTATCAGAAAGTTATTCTGCATTGCTAATTTCTATGTAAGCAAAGATGAAGAACCCATAAAATTCTAACCCTGACAGGCCTTATGTAATAAAATGTAATTCTTTGAGTGATTACTCTTCTGACCTCTTGGTAATCTTGGCTGTGACTGTTGCTTACTGTTATAACAGTTTTGCTTAAGGACATCAGAAGGACCATGTTTTATAGCAGTATTACCATCACTCAGGGCATTCTATTGTAGTATTCAGGTTGTGGAAATGTTAGAGGAAATAAATTACTGCCGTTCTTTAGATAGCATAAAGAAGATAGGGTGAATAAAACAATCATTATTTTAAAAGAAGTATTATTCTAGTTTACTAAAAGCCATAAATAAGTAACTCCTGCTCCTGAGATTGGCATGTATAACAGAGCACAAGAGAAAAAAAATGCTAAGATTTTCTTTCTTGCCATCCAGTAGTTTCTTTTGGAATTAGCCCTTTCATGGCATGTAAATAATTGTGAATTTACTTCAGATTTATGAAGAAAGGTATAGTAAGATATAGACTGGAAGAAATGAGTGTAAAGTTTGTTTAGTATAATTCTGGAAAACTAATGGATTCATAAAAATATTGATATACGTGGAAGCATTTTCTTCTTTGGTCTCCTTTTAGATAAAACATGGTGGTTTTCATTAGTGCCAAGAACTAATGAGACTAATCCAGGAACCACGTGGTACTCTGCTCTGTTACACACTGACTTCGGTTCCTTTCTTCTGCAAAAGCGGAGAGCAGGTCATTGACAAGAGCAAGGAGTTGATGACCCCAGTCTTAGGTACTGTAGGCTACAGGAGAAACACTGATTTATGATGTGAGCTATAAACAATCATTCTACCAAGTAAGTTGTTTTGTAGGATGAATGCTCTTCTGTGTTCAGTCTTCCATGTCCTGGAATTATAAAAGGTCACCTTAATGTTTTAGGGCAGGATAAATATTTTGGACTATTGCCAGTAGTTTGTGTCATCACACTCCTTTTCTTCCTGGCTCTCTTGAATCTTGTTGAACAAGTTTCTAATAGCAATCAGTAATATTTCAGAAATTATTTTGGCTAATTTCTGAGCTCTTCCAGGTGAATTTCATTAGACGCTGTTGTCCCAGATGCTTATAACTTTTCAGGGTTGTTTATAACCCATTCTAACAACTGTCTGTCTTTTCTACTATCTTCAAGTGAAAACAGAGAATATACTGAATGTCTGTATCACTCCTTGCTTTCTCTTCTGTTACATTGTGGTTGTATCTCTTGTCTCCTGCTTACTCCTAATACATTTGTAGAATTTTTTTGTTTATGCTTCTAAGTTGGAACCCATTTTGTACCATAGCCTTTTCTAACTTATACTTTATATTTATACTATTCTGTCAACCCAGTATTATGACTTTTTTTTTTTTCCTGTGTCTATATTTGCATCTTCAATTGGTTATCTTGTCGATTTTATGTATCATCTTGCCTCATGGTTTCTAGACCTGCTCTGATTTCCTCAGAGGAAGTTCTAACAGTCTTTTTTCACTTCTGTCCAAATTGTCTCTGTTATTAAAAGCTCAGACTTCCCAGTTGATCAGAAATAAAATAATACCTTTTCTTCACTTCCTGAAACAAAACCTAACTGGCTATGTCTGGGGAGTTTTAAACTCACAACCTGGCAATTTGTTGGAAGGGTGCAATGTATCAGAATACAATCATTGCTTTATAGTCCTATCACTCACCTTTACCAGTCAGTGATTGCTCAGTAATACAGCTCTACCTTTATTCCTCTTTTGTTTGAATGTCTTGACACAGCTTTCATTTTTCTTCTGTTTGATTTCCACACTACATGTTCAACAAGTCTGAACTTTGGAGTGAGGCAGAGTGCATCACATGCATTACACTTTTGTAACAGGTCTTCCTGTTTTTAAAGGATCATTCCTGTCTCTCTTACATCACTGCATGTTTACAGTGCCAGATATGGTGCCAAATCTAGTATGGGGTATGTAAAAAGATTTGTGTTTTTCCTGTTTTAAAAACATAGCAGGTGTAACATGGTCAAAGTTACGTACAGTAGTTTGTCTAAGAGAAGAACAGATGTGTAAAGAAAAAAATAGATCAAGTAGATGCTAATGATTCCCTAACAGACCTTTCCAGCTTTCCACAAAGTCCATGACTTAACTTATTCTGTACAACTGTAGCTTACATTCATGCACTTGGTAGCCCATTACTCTTCCCTACTATTGTTCTTATAACAATTGCAGTTTCTATTCTAGTCGTGGTGGCTGGTTAATTTAGTATTTTTTAAATTATTAGTATTATTGTTGTTATTATTATTGGTATTATATTTTCATTAGGCCTCGTTTAGCTGATAGACTTAGTGATAGTTTCTTCCTAGTTTATTCATAAACAAAAGAAGGTCCTGTTAGGAAATGTCTTTTACTTTATGTGGTGATGAGAAACTAATATCAACCTTCTTTTTTTATTTTTTTAAACCTGTCTAAAAAAAAAAGATAACTGTAGAGTTCTGTTCCTGCCAAGTTTCCACAAAAAGCAGGCTATTACTAAGGAACTGTCAACTGTTGAAAAAAAACATTTGTAATGGAAACAGTGATGGTTTAACTGTAATGCTTGTGAGCACTTTTAAACAGCATAGCTTTTCCATCTCCTGACTTTCAAATTTCCTGAGTTCCAGTTCCTTGCTGCTACCTTGCTTTAGTCATCACTGTCTATGTATATATGTATATAGTAGCTTCAGCAACAGCATTGTTCATACTACAAATATGTTGCTCAGGGTGGTTTACCAGAGTGTTATTTCTAGCCTAATACAAAAAACAAATGTAAACCTAAATCTGTGGCTTCCTTTTTGGTTTTGGTGGCATACATTTCTCAGGGGCATCCAAGTTATGACTGGTGTAGAACACGGTTAAAGAAAACCTACACTATTTTCACTAGAGGAGCAATAAAAACATCTCAATTTAGGCAAATGGTAGCACATATAAATAGAATTTGAAATCTGTCCAACTTTATAAATTGCTTGAATGTTTTCAGGTCCCACATCTATGCTGTTTCCTGTCACTTTCTTGCATTAGTCATTTTTTCCATGTTTCCTTTCTCTCCTCACTACTGGGAAAAAGGAGGGAACAACAAAATTGTCAGAGAATGTGAATGAAGAGAGGCGATCAGATTCTGTAGCTTGTTCCTGCATAGAAGTGGTTTAGATAGTAGTACTTAAAGTAGTATATAATATGGTAGTATTTAATCTTGGTGCTCATAGGGTTCAGTGGTCACTTAGAGTTGTAGAATACAATCATCTGCCCATTGAGTATGCCCATTGCCCATGAGCAATCATTTTCCCAGCTTTTTAATCATTAACATTGCATCAGCTTTGATTTCTTAAAACTAACACTACTAAAAAAATCTGTCACCTGTATTAAGTGCCTTCTGAATACCTTTGCTATGCAGTACTTGGAGTTGCTGTCACCTAACATGTCTTGTTACCAGTAACTGTTCCTGAAGCTTGCTTTTTTTTTTTAGGAACACATGTAGCAATATACTTCTGTATATGTTCCACAACATGATCTGAAATTCTTAACATTTCTCCTTTCAGAAGTACTATGGAACCTCTGCAGCCCTGTAGGTTTGGAAGGCTTAAATCCAAGTTTGGAAAGGCTTTTTCCATTCCAGATGATTTGCTGGCTTAAGCGCTTAATTAGGATGGTTTTTGAACAAGTTGGATTGAACATGGACTTGGTAAGTGTTTCAAACTCGCTTCATGTTTCAGAAAATCTAGAAGGCATTTCACGTGTTTCAGTTTTTGCCTTTTTAACAGAACACCTTAAGTATACTCAGTACTTGTATGATTCTGCATTGCTGAAAAAGTATGAAGTTTACTTCTTGGACACTGAAGTATTGAGTAAAATATGTGTTAAAAATACCATGCAGTTCCTTCCAGCTCCAATAACAACCTGTTCACTTTGTAAACACTTTTTCATGCTGGACTTCTATGTGTGTTTTGAAGCCGAAGGAAAATCTTCAACTGATTTTTTAAGTGATACTAGTTTTGAAATAATTTTCTGTCTTTGCTCGTACCTTGGAGATACAAAAATGGTGAAACAGAGGAATGTGCATGCATAGCTCTCTTCTTGGAGGAAGGTGTATATGGAGGTTTTTTTGAATGCGTAGCTGTGAGAGGGAGAGAGATCTGCTACACCTCAACTCCTTTGTCACTGAAACCTTTGTTTGGAGTACAAGTATTGACTTAAGTGCAGTAATCCCCTATAAGTTGTTGAAATACTTTAATGTTTTAACAGTGGGGAAATCCTTAACAGCCATGTGCAGTACTTAGAAAGGCAGTTCTTACTCTGGTTTACTGTGGTAGAACTTTTTATCAGTGTTGGGAATCTATGGTGAGCAAAATACATTGTAATATCAAATTGCCAGGAAGCCTATACTTTACGATTTTATTCAAACTTTGGTCTGAGTTTTCATGCAGTGTAACTTTGAAAATTCAAAGTATAAGAATATGCTGCACTACCATGGGTGTTGCTGTGGTCAGTGTCAGCGACATCTTTCAGCCTAAATGGGATGCAGAGAGGCCAATTTTAGATATGTTTCCCCCACGTTCCCTGTATGTATCAAGATTGTGATAATGCGATTGCATTTCTAAATGTCAGCTGCTCTGGACAACAGCAGAACACTGATGCAATAAGAGTGTATGACTAAATGGTATTTTGCAGACTTGCTCTGCCAGTGTTTCAAGTCAGCAGGAGCTTGTGTGAATTTGGGTAGAGCAGTGCTGACACTCATTAGCTCACCTGAGCAGTGTGCTGACTTTATTTGTATAGCTGGTGGCACAGCTTGCATGCAGTTTTCTGAAGGCATTGTCCCAGCATATCTAGAATTACCAAAAATTAGAAGTTTTGGTGTACCAAACCACTGTTGTTGAACAACCCCAACAGCATTTGGGCATCCCGTGTTTTTGAGGACCTGTATGCTTGTAACATCTTGTCTGTGGCCTAAGCAATCTCTAAACAAGTTTTGCTACTTCTTAAAATGCACTGCACTCATGTTGGTAATAAGGCATGTAGTGTAGGCTCTTTTGCTGTTGTGGAAGTACTTCTGTAATTAATTAAGCCTTCCCTTGACTAGTAGTATTTTTTTCCAATGCAACATCCCTTTGAGGCCATCACTAACAGTTCTGCTTCTAACATTAGAATTTGCTGTAAATAGTGATGCTTCATTACTGCAGTACTCTTTGTCTGTGACTGTTTCTTGAAGGCTACTGATCTACGTGCTGTTTGCTCAGACATAATGACAAACAGTAATGTAACAGTCACAAATGTGAGGTCTGTCTTTGAGGCATCCAGAATGTAGCATCAGTAGAGTATTCTGCATTGAAATAAATTGTGTTCAAAGTCAGCAGCGTATTAAGCAAGAGAATGTATGTTTCACAGAATGGAAAAATGGGTCAGAGTGGATTAATGTCAGAGTTGCAGCTCTGATGTGAAGATCTAGCACAGCATATTGTGCAGTGCACGTTTATTTTGTCAAAATTTATGCATTCCAATTAAAGGTGTTTGTTTAAAAATAGGCAAAAAGTTTGTGTGAAGTTTCTGAGTTAATATAATCTGTGAGTAAATACCACGGAATGTAGATTTTTCCTTTTTAATAGACCTTTCAAAAATTAAGAGTGATCTTTGGTTAGTACATCAAAGTGTTATTTTGCTGCATGTTGTGAAACTCGCACAGCTGCACTGCACTACACAAGCAATACTGCCATGCCAGATGACTTGTTTCAGCATTTATAGCCTGGATTTTTCTTTGTTGGGCAACCTTCTAACAAGATCTTGAATTTCTTAAAGCTATGAGCTTTAGAAACTGAGGTCTGAGGAGTAAATTCATATCAGTAAGTAAACACTGGCCAAGTGTTTTAATTACCATACAGTGTACCAATTGTTTACTAACAACATCCTCTGTTAGAGTTTTCCTGCTATTCTTTTTCTTTGTATTATTTATGTTGCCTTTCCCTGTGTTGAAGTCTTTCCCACTTTTCTCTGTTTTGTTTTGGCTTTGTTACTTGATTTTGGTTTATTGTTATGTTTGGTTAGTTTGTTTTGTTGGTTGTGGGTTGTTTTTTTTATTTTGCTTCTCTTCTGGCTCATTTTGTAGTATTCTCCTAGGATTAAAGTCTGTTTTTATTTCATACAGCTATGGTAAATAGTAGAGCAAACATTGCCAGCATTCAGTACAACACATGAAAGCAAATTCAATCCCTATTGAAATAATATAGAAGAAATCCGAATTGTAGTTAAAAAACTCCTGATGAAGCTGGGTGTATTGAGGTGTTGTGGGTAATTTTCTCTAGGTATGTATGGGTTTTAGGACAAAGCTTCATTCTTGCGTATTTATTCCCCCCCTTTTGCTTTCCTTTGTTCTTTAATTACAGAGTTACATTTTCATGCTTATGTTAGCTGATAGTCATTTTTATTAAGTCTGGTTGATACTATTCCTGATTAGAAGAGATCACAATTAAAAAAGAAAAAATGTAGTTTGGGAAATGTAACCTTTATGATTTTTCATTATTGAGTGGCTTTTCTTGAAACCCAGTAGAAAGAGGTGGCTCACCCAATGCAGATTCTTTAATGTGTTGAAGATGGACAAATGCTTTTGACGATGTTTCTGACTCTCGAATCCTTCAGTGTTACCTGATTTAATGCTTTGAATTTAAACTTAATGCAAAAGCTGTCTTGAACTTAAACAGCCATAGGCATGTTGCAATGACAAAACAAAATTTTGTTCCAATGCAGGTTTAGAATGTAAGGAGTTCACTGATACAAATTCTCGTGTTTCAGTGTGTATTATATGAGAAGGACATGGAGCTGTTGGAGCAAGTCCAGGGTAGGGCCACAAGGATAAGGTGCCTGGAGCACCTCCCATACAAAGACAGGCTGAGAACGCTGGGGCTGTTCAGACTAGAGAAGAGAAGGCTGCGTGGAGACCTAATAGCAGCCTTCCAGTATCTGAAGGGGGCCTACAAGGATGTTGGAGAGGGACTCTTCATGAGGGACTGTACTGATAGCACAAGGGGTAACAGCTTCAAACTTAAACAGGGGAAGTTTAGATATAAGGAAGAAGTTCTTCACTTACTGTGGGGTGGTGAGGAATGGGTTGCTCAAGGAAGTTGTGGCTACTCCATCCCTAGCAGTATTTAAGGCCAGGTTGGATGGGACTGATTTAGTGTGAGATGTCCCTGCCCATGGCAGGGGGGTTATAACTAGATGATCTTAATGTCTATTTCAACCCAAACCATTCTATGATTCTATGACTATATACTGGCATGAAAGGAATAACTTTAAATACGTTTAGCACAAACATACTATGTAAAAATAAGGGAAAACTATTCCAATATGGTATAAAAATCAGTTCCCTAACAACTGGCTTCTTTTTCCTTCCCATTCAGGTGCTTTGGTCAAGCAAGCCTTATGGTTCGTCTCGAAGTATCGTAAGAAAAATCGGTACGAACCTCTCTCTTATACAGTGTCCAAGGGTTCAGTTTCAGGTAAGTGTTCTCAGAAATTTTGAACACATTTCACTATACTGATAAAAGGATTTGCTCTTGTGTCAAGTGTGGTTCATTTAAGTAAATTACTAGAGGGTTTGTAAAATCAGACTGTAATAAATCGGGTACAGAGATGAATTGGCTTACTTCTGTTCTTCCCACTTAAGTTCACTTTTCAGCTTCTGTACTGCCTAAAACCTGAATCCATGTTGCTGTAATGCACATAATGAAACTTGAAACACTTTTTTTTCCTTAAGAAAATTGGAACTTCTAAAATGAGACAGTACAGTATTAAAAAGTTATTACTGGAAAAATAGATTAATAAAGAGAAAAATGTTTCAAACATTTGTATCGAAAGTGCTTACAAGTACTTACAAGTTAGGCTTAAGAGGCATGTAAAGATGAACAGTATTACTTAAATATATTTGGGAAATGAACAACTTTATCAGAAAGCAAAACATAAATAAGAGAGAACATGACCACTGTGTTTGCTTTTGTTGCAGGTACAAGGCTAATACTGTATAGGTGAAAGGGGAACATTAATTCTGTCCAGCTTTCTGACTTGTTTGCTTTCAACTTCAGCTACATTTAGTGGGAAGCTAAAGAGTTGAGGGTAAAAACTTAAGGAGGAGAAAACTCTTGCTTTTTTAACAAGTCTTTCAGGAACAGATGGGAAAGTGGAAGCTGTTACACATAATCTCTTCAACTCTTGTGTGTTAGGAATAGGGGGTGGCTTTAGAACTGGTGAAATTTAGGGCTTGAAACTCAAGCTGAGGGAGGAATGTTTCTTGGGTCAGACAAGGGAGGGCAACATAAAGGTGGATAATGGGAATGATCACCTACACTAAGACAAGGTGGTTTTCCTGCAGCCAGATTTTTCACTGTTTAACTTCTTTATCCTGTATGAAATATATAAGCAGTACTTAAACTTGAAGTTATAGTAGCAAAATCAGATAGTTCAGATTACCATAGAAGCCTTTTTGGTGTCATAGTAAGAGCCATGCTAATGTTTTGCCTCTCTTAAATAATCACATTGAGAAACTAGGGGGTAACCACTTCCCACTACTAGTGGCTTGGTGAAACTGAAAACATAAACATATGCATTGTGGGAGTGAGCATTTCTGCAGGTCAGAAGGACAACAAAATGACATGCTGGATTTAAACTTCTGGATATATGATTAATGGTAGTTATGCCAGCAATAAGGCTCCATGTGCCTAAGATTTGAAAAGAAGTGAAGTCCTCCTGTAATGTTTCTGATTTTCGGCACTGTAAAGGTCATACAAGGGAAGATGATGCGCATTTGCAGGTAGTTAGCCAAATACTGCCTTCTCTTAATATGGTACATAAAATAAGACATTTCTGGTTATTTTCTTGCAAAGACATATCTGGGGAATCTGTTCCTCTGTATTTTAGTACTGAAATAAAAATCTATGCGTGTTTTCATCTGAATTCTGTTAGAATAAATACTTGCCTTTCTTTCCTTTTGAAGAGACATTCAGTCAGCTCTGCATAGATTTTTATGTGCATAAAGTATAAACATTGGTCTTCTATTAGATTAAAAGGTCCCAAAAATAGAAGTACAGTTGTCAGGCTTGATTGAATTAGAAATGTGAATTTCAAAACTTGAGCCTTGAAACACACTAAAATTCATATGGTTTATGCAGGCTTTCAACTGGTTTAATATATAAACTGCCGAACATGTCAAAGTGTGATGCTAACATCTGTTTCTTGTGTCTTTATCTCAGCGTTAAGGTTCTGTAGTCAAGTTCAATATTGATCTAAGTCGTTTTTATGCTTTTGCAACTGATGCCTTCCTATAGCTGTCTCTTCCTCTCTCTTTCTTGCCAGCTTTAGCTATATTATGAAAGGACCATGCACTGAACATTGCTGTAAGTCACTTTATTTAAAAACGAAAGCAAAACTTGGTTGCCTCATCTGAGGATGCATGTCTATGAACATTGTTTCTAAGTTTATCTAAGAGCCACAAACTTCTCACACATCTGCATTTTCCTCATGATAAATGGATAAGAGATATTGAAAGAACATCTCTGTTACATTCAGTCCTTCTTCTCCTCTGGCATGCCTTTCATTCAGCTAGTCTGGAAAAAAAAAAAAGGATAGTGGCTTAACATTTTGATTTTTGAGTTCTATTGACTGTTGTAGTATCTGTCTATGGATTTTGCCAGTCAACATTTAAATTAACTGCTAAATGCTGCTTATGTATTCAGGAAGTGCTGACAGAGCTTACCTTCTGTATTCTGCATGGCATGAACAAATGAAAATGGCTCATACCATTCTTTTGTATGTCATATTTTTTGGGTTTATCTGTAATCTGTAGCTATAAACATAGTATAGCCTAGGTAAATCCAACCAAACATACAGTAGTGTAACTCAAGATAATATCCTTCAGCTATAGCATCTCTGTTCTAGTCCTGTGCTTTTCTCTTTCTGATTGAAACCTGAGAACTCACTAGAAGTCTCCTAAGGAATTGGTGGGCATGTAGCAAACATCAGAATTTATTGGGCTAATTTTAAAAATCATAGCAAGTTTGTCTTGAAGAAGTAGTTCCAAATGTTTAATATCAAACTGTATCAGTAATTTGAAATTACAGCTTTTCTTCTATCATTAAATATATAAAAATGTTTGTTCAACTTTCTACTTTTGATTGCAAACATAAAGTAGGCACACTACCTCTGCAGCCTCCTAAGTAGTGTCTCCATAATGTAGAGATTATCACATTTACGGAACACCCAAAAGGTCCCTAGGTCAAAACCAGGTCAAAAACATGCACACTAAAATAGGCTGAAAAGCCCTGAAAGAAGAAGCAGTTACATAGTTTCCAGAGAAAGAAAAGGAGACTATTTTCACTATTTATTTCATTCAGTTCCTACCATTCAGTAGACTTGGTCTCCGTTTTCAATTCTCTGTTCTGTCTTTCAGGTGCTGGTGAAAGCAGTTGTCCAGGTTTTCCTCAGCTGAGATTGGCTGGAGGAATAGGGTAGTCAGAACTGTTTAAATATCATTCTACAGACAGGCAAAGGTTTTAAGAGATGGGTGTTGGCTTTTTAACCTTTAAATGAAAGTAAAAATCTGGCATTAACTTGAAATTGAAACTCCACTGCTGTGGAAGGCCTTTTTTTAGGCGTAGAGAAACATCTGTATATGGGTAACAAGCAGATTTTGTTTACATATAAATACGAATGAAAAAGGAAGAAGAACCTTGCATCACAATGTAACAGAAGGTTTGCTACTAAATATTGGATTAGAAGTTATTTATCTCACAGTGCAGGAAACCTGGCAGTGATAAAAGTATTACTTACTGTTGATTTATATAATAATTCTTGATGCTAGTATATGTAGTGCCTTTATTTAAATGTAGCTTCAATCTTTTCATGGTAATAGTCCCTCATGTGGGCATTGCCATCAAGAAAATCTCTGTCAGCTGCAAGAAGTGGTTAATGTCTTGCAGATATTTTCCATTGCCATTAACATGAACGTAGATGCTGTGGTCATGACATTTATTTTTTTTATTCTGAAAAAGAAGAAAGCCAAGGAAACCTCAAACAATGACAACCCTAACATGCAATATAGTATTCTCTAGACTGTTTTAAAGAGAGGCAGACTCTGATAGTATTAGGCACAACTGTTAATGTGATAAACATATTACCATCTGTGCTGACGCTACCTGGAAAAAACCCTGTTGTTTCCAAATGATCTGATGGTGCCAGTCATACTCCTGGGAGCTGTGATAAAGGCTCACATACAAGTTGTGAGAGTGTGAGGTGAAGATGACTAATCTTAATTTCCAAAGCTCTTTGTAACAATTCCTGGGGAAAAAACAACCCCAAACCTACACTTTCTATGTTTCTGGCTACAACCAGAATACCTGTGGATGTTATTCAGAAATGGTTTCACCTCGTCTAGACTGCAGTCCTTCTATGATAGCTCTGCTACAAATTCAGATTAATGCTAACATTTCAAAGTTGCTTCTACATAGTAGTTTTCTCTTACAGAGGTGAGTTGCCTTGAAAATTGTCCTCAGTGCTAACAGGCTGGATCCAGAACGTCTTTAATGGACCATTTGGTACATATTACCACCATCTTTGTCAGTAGCTTCTTGACCACTACAGCAGCAGGCAGCACTTGGAACAGCTGCAGTGACTCATATGCAAGTTTGACTTGTGGATTTTACGTAATGCAAGCAAAAATGGTGGCATAGTTGCATTGGAAATAAGTAACTCCAGGTGACAGTCTGAGCAGAATAAATTACTGAAAGATGCTGCTGCTTCTTAGCAGTTTTATTTGCCAAGATGCTATGGCCAGTGACCCGATGCACATGTGCTTGTTTGATTCAGGGAAGCAGCTGATATTTCAAAGTACATTTGCAACTATTTTGTGTAGCTGGAGCTCTGGAGCATGTATTGATGGTCCAGACAGTTTTTCAGATCTCCATTCAGGCCACTTAACTGTAAATCCAAGAGAGGTTCCAGTCTCTGTAGCCTTGCTCACCTTTGGCTTCACATGGCTCTAAAGCTAATAGCAGACCTATGCTGGAAAATGGTCACTTTGCTCAGCATGCTATAAAAAAAATTGTTAGCAAATAGTGTGTTCTGTTATAATTGCATCCTACCTCTCACTCAAAGTCTTTGTGATTACTGAGCTAGTAGAAATGGCTTTTTGCCTTTTTTTTCTTGTTTTTCCTTGTGTAATGTACACACTTTTGTTCTTGTACAGAAATTCTGGGAGTTATAGGGGAAGGAAAACACACTTCAACAGCATTTCACTTTCAAAATAATACCGCATCAAAGCAAAAGACTTCAGAAGTACCAGGAGCCCTAATATGTTTTTTAACTGATGGACGTAAATATAGTTGAAAAATATTGAGTTAATATAGCAAGTTACTTGAGAATGTTGATGTTTGTGTTTAAGATAGCCATTTGCACTGGATTTTCAGTACTGTTGTCTGATAGTGTAAGTAGTTAGCTTATACTAAGCTAACTATAGTTACATAAAGCTAGCTTATACTATAAGTTAACTATAAGTTAGCTTATACAAAGCTAAGTACTGTACAGTTAGTGAACCTCTGTAAAGTGTTCAGTAGACTAAATTAAGTAGTTTTAAGTCTGGTTCCAGACCATGCCCAGGACAAAAATAAACTTGCTAAGCATATATATGTGTTTTGTGCATGTATATGTTAGTAGTTACATGTAGCCTCACTAAAAGCATATGGTAAAATAACTGACTTAGCTGGGAATAGTGACTAAAACCTTTAATCTTGTCTTTAAAATTTAGCTTACTCCTCATGCCGTAGAAGGAAACCATTCTCATCAGCCTAGAGAAGATGCAGTGGCTTCCTTTGCAGATGTGGGATGGGTTGCTCAAGAAGAAGGTGAACTCACTACAAGGCTCAGGTATGCTCCTTTAATTTTGGAACTTCTGAACTGAGAGGAGGAAATCTAGCTTCTCTCCAGTGAGTATCTACTGTGCATTGCAATTAATAGAGGGCAGTTGATTGGTGGAAGAGAGAGAAGAGTGATAAGAAAGGTAGGATCTGGAAAAGAAGTATTAGAGGTTAGACTAACAGGATTATGAATGAAAGACTGCCTTGAAACCATAGAGGAGATTGGCTTTATACAAGGAAGATTGTGGGTTTTATTTACTTAGTTTTTGTGAAGAATTGCATGTGACATCTTCAAGCAGCCTTGTCCCCACAAAAATGTCTGCTGTGGTATGGCACAGTTGCTAGAACTGCTGCTTCAATTCTCTTGAGGTTTTTATTAATATGGGGTGATGTACTGTTCAGCTTCCTAATGAGCAGCAGTGGTCATTCTGACATCCAGTTAACTGGCACATTGTTTCTTGCCTTTCTGGTTAAGGCTCTGCAGTCTGCTCTAAAGACAATTATGAAGTTGATGTTTCATCTTTAATCTTCATAAGGAAAACTGGCAAGGAAGCATTTGAGCACCTGTGTCCAGAATGATGGGATAGGTACTGTTATGTTGGACCAGGAGTACTATGTAGCACTGTAACTACATGAAACAGATTGGCTGAAGTGATGAAGTTCTCTGTTCCAGCCTACCCAAATTGCTGCTCTGACTAGCTGGAAGCAAAGGCCCATTTCTGCAGTGCAGAGCAAGTTTTCCTTCTAAAGAAACTAACCTTCCAGAGAAAGTCACAGACTGTTGGCTTCAGAGATTACTGCAGGATACTCTTCTTAATTTAACAACACAAAATAGGTTAGTAATGACAAAGCTGCCCTCTAACATAACTTGCCACAATGAAGCTTTGCGTAACATGCATTCTGGCACTGCCACATTAATTTCACAAACTCAGAGGGGAGTCACAGAAATCAATGCTTGTTTGGGAAAGGCTGTTTGTAAAGTCTGTTTGATGCGAAGGAAATTAACTGGCCAATACTACTTTTATTTGCACAGAAACACTTTGTTTGCAGATTGAACTGTAAAGCTATTACGTTTAATGGAGACAACAGGGAGAATAGCTCTTTGGTGCTTCAAAGAACCTATTATGAAAGATGTAGGACTTGCATATTTGCTGAGACGTCTGCATGTGAAGGAGGGATGGGGGACAGATGGATGTGGGATGGGACTAAAATAATCCTGCAGATATATAGTGACCTTAAGGCAAACAGCTTATAATGGAGCATAGTAAGTGAATTACTTAGCAAATATGAGTATTTCAATGTGCACTGTTTATTACATCTGTGCACACTAATATGTAGAGGAGCTTGTATGCATTAGGTGTTTTCCAGGCATCTGAAAGTCTCTGTTTCATCAAAATCACATAGGTGTTACTGTTAAATATATATTCAGTGTGTGATGCAGTAAACACAGTTGCAGACATAGGGGGTTTTCTGCAAATGCAGTTCTGTAGAGGAAGCAACTAAATGACAAATAATTTTTTCCCTACCCCTACTCAGTGCAATAGTGGCAATTCAGGCATAATATTTTTCCACGGTGTTAGATTCCAGTCAATACACTTTCTTAAAACACTGTTATGCTGAGTGGAAGATAGCCTTTGTTATTTAGCTATTCTGCTTGTTTACAGAGTTTCTAGAAGGCAGGTTTTACAGAGTGAAGTGACCACTGGCTCCTTCCACCTTACTTATTGAGGGAGAGCAGGGAGATGGCTGCCATAGGAAACATTTCCTTCTCAGTTTTAGTCTCTGTTCCCAGCTAGATCACAACACCTAAATTTTAACATCCTTGATAATAATTTATTCTGCTTGATCAGGTTTCTGCAAGTTGTGCTGATGTTTTCTGTCAGTGTCATGGAAGACTCAAATGTGTATTTCATCCCAGCCTGAGGTGGTCAGAGCACAGGGCTTATTCTAGGCATAAATCTTCATTCTTACTTGAAGACTAGCACAACTGCAGATCTAGCATTATGCACATCCAGAGAAGCTTAGCTCATGGATCCAGAGTGATGTGGCTCTTAAACTGTATTAATCTGGAGCCATTCTACACATTCTGAAAAGTCCTATCTCTAGCCACTAGTTTTACTCTCATGTTTGAGTAAATTACAAAATCCTGATATGCCTGAGAAGCTTAGGGACTGAAGCTAAAGAGGACTGAGGAATTAAGTGTGTGGTCATAGTTCGCAGTTAAGATAATCTTGTTGTCATTAATCCTTATCAGTCCTACTTACAGAATTGCAGAATAGTTTGGGTTGGAAGATACCGTTACAAGTCATCTAGTCCAAACCCCCTGCAATGAGCAGGACAGCTGCAATGGGGGACAGCCTCAACCAGATCAGGTTGCTCAGACACTTCATAACGTTTAATAATGTTTGTGTCTTAGAGAATATAACCTTTTGTAAGTGCTTATTTGATGACATATGCTCAGTAGCACCTATTTAACATAGCTTGAGCTTTGGTGGGTAATAAAGGAAGGCGACAGAGTTGAATTTTCTTGCTCTTGTGATAAAGAGGATGGAAACTTACGGGGCCCTTTAAAACTGTGTGAAGTTTCTCCTCTATTGTATTTATTGCGTTAGAAAACTAGGTACATGACCGTTTTCCATTTACTGATGAGCAGCCTCTGCATCACTGACCTCTCTCACATACTCCATAGTCCCAACACTGCTAAAACAGAGGACTGTCCCTTCATAAATCCAAAACCTACAAACTAAGAAGCGCTTCCTTCTTCCTCAGATAAATCCACTACGAGTGGCTGTTTATGGCCCATGGGGGGAAAATGGTAGTATTTGAAAAATAAATATTAATTTCAACAAAAAATACAGTAGGTATGAGACAGAGAAATAGGTTAGGGGGGGTAGGGAATTTATTCCTTTTTCCCCTGAAATCAAGTATTCCACAACCAGCTGAGATGGGGGAGACAAATGCAGCTAGTGATGCAAACAGAAAGGATGTGAAGCTCTTACTTGCTAATGTGTTGGTGAAAATGATTTGTGTAAAGACAGTCAAGTCAGACCTTCAACCCATCTTCCTGGTTCATATGTAATGCTGCTTCAGTTTTTAGCTATTACAAAGACTTTAAAAAAGGAATCTTGTGATATTTTTGTTGCAGGTCAGAAGTTTGGTCTAAACCAACACAGCCTCTTCCAGGTGAACTACATCATTCTAGAAAGTCCCCATGCAGACAGATGTCCTTACAAAGCCCATTGGAAGAAGAACCAGTGTCCAGAAGTGTAGTGACTGCAAATGAAGAAGCTCTGCAGAAGATCAGTGCTCTAGAAAATGAACTAGCCACTTTAAGAGCACAAATAGCCAAAATTGTAATCTTGCAAGAACAGCAGAACTTGACAGCAGGTATTAAATTTGCTGTACTCTTTGCAAAAACTAATTAATGAATTTGTTCTTCTAATAATGGACTAATTCATTTTGGTGACGTACTGTGACATTGAACACTTCTCCATGTTTTTTTGTTTGTTTGGTAGACAGAGCTACCATACTAACCAGGGGACACAGTACAGGGCTTGAAAGCAAGAGACCTGACAGATTCCTTATTTCTTCTACTGTTCCAAAAGTCATGTTTGTGTGAAATTCTGCCAGAATTCTTAATCTGGGGATGACTAAAGAAGCATTAAACAGCTTTCAGAGCAAAGATCGTGATAAACATGATGGCTCAAACCAGACTAAAAGACTGTAATTTAATTACTAACACTTAAGTTTTCCCATGCAGTAAGGAAATAGACTCTCTGATATCAGGCATTAATTTTACAAGATGCTAATTGCGCTTTTGGAGTATGTAATAATATATCTGTCTAGGTTATGAAATAACAGAAAAGGAGATACATAGTTTACTGCAATCATCCCTGGGATCAGACACATTGTCCAGTTGGAATCAAAAGTAATGCACTTTTCTGGTAGTAAACATGATAATTCTTTCCCCAAGTTGCTTTCTCCTTTCCCCTCACCTCTGTCTGCCTTCCAGTACCAAGTAAAAAAGATCCAAAATCCAGAGATTAGTGAGAGGTGGCCCCGTGTTGACTGCAGATGACAGTTTACACTCTGTCCTAAGGTCACTTTGCAAGTACAGTTTCACCTATGTTTATGTATAAAATCATATTGATTCTTCAGATGCTTTGATTTAGTTTTTTGTCTGTGAACTGACAGCAGTTACTTTTTTTTTCTTAACTGTTCATGTTCAAAACCTATGAAATAGTTTTAAGGATCACATGGTTTCGCTTTGAGTTGTAATTATTGTGGGGGACGTGTGAAATAACCAGTATCTTTCACCGTTCTCCCTTTATTTAATCATCTCTACCTCCCTCTTCTGTTAGAACATGGTAATGACACTGCGTGTATGCCTACATGCATACACAGTTATGTATACATCGCTTTACACACTAAAAACTCCAAGCCTCAAAACTCTGATTTGAATTGGTTTTCCTGATTTCTTTAAAGGTGCGTTTTAGCAGAGGTTTCTTAATTTATTTGTCAAGTTATTTGTGTTATGATATTTCTACCATTATTTTTTTTTATCTAAAGAGTACAGGGAACTTGAAATTGAGCATGAGAATGTCTTACCTTCAGACAGATGACTGGTTGGCCTAAAAAGCTTCGCTTTAAGCACTGTTCGAGCTCTGAAGTTTACGTTTAAAAAAATCTTGTGTGGTAACTTCACATTTGTGATGACAAGTAGGAAGAAACGCTGCTCATGTGGCAGATAGTATGGGACATCCAGCTCCGTACCTGCCTCTCAGAAGGTGAAATACTGGTAATATTAGGAGCGGAACCTAACTAAAAAGATGTTGTGATGTCCATCCCATTGCAGTAAGTGCATGAATGCACCTAGAACGTGAACTGGAAATTCAAAGGATGCCTCTCACTTTGAGAAGCATTTTTACATGGCTTGTCAGCTGATTGTACTTAGGTGGTTTAAGAATGAAGTAGTTTTGCAGCAATCTAAAGAAATCAAAGAGGAGGCCATTGAAGCTATTATATTCTTAACTGAGCATTTGTGAGACATAAAGGGGGTTTACAGGTAAAATGACATGTAATGTGTGTTTTATTTGTAGTTGGGTCAAGTCCAGTTGCTTCAGCTGCTGTCCCTGCTGCACTTCCACCAACACCACCACCTCCTCCTCCTCCTCCACCACCACCACTCCCTCCCCCTGGTCTACCACAGAGTATGTCTGCAATTGAGCTCATTAAAGAAAGGAAAAACAAAAAAACAAACTCTGGACAGAACCTGACAGAAAATGGGCCAAAGAACTCTAAAGTACCAAACATGCTAGAAATCCTCAAAGACATGAACAGGGTGAAGCTACGTGCTGTGAAAAGGTAAAAAATACTAATAGATACCAATGTGTAAACATTTGCATCAATTGTTTGTATAACTTAGAGCTATTTCAAGGTGAGACAGACACTGATGTAACATCTGACAAACAGGATGCAAAAACATTCACAACTTCTAAAGCTTTGTTTTGGGCTATGTTAATGCTTCTCAATTTCCTTCCTAGGTCTTCAGAGGATACAAGGTGTAAAGCAGCTGACCCCACAGACCCTGCAGCGTTAATCGCGGAAGCGCTAAAAAAGAAATTTGCTTATCGATACCGAAGCGATAGCCAAAGTGAAACAGAAAAAGTGATACCAAAGACCGAGACAAAGACTGAGGGAGTACTGGTGAGTATCTGGATTCCGATCGTGTGCTTCGACTAAATCATAGTTGTCATGAAAGCGAACATATGTCTTTGCCAACATATGCAAACACCTATGAGTTAGCATCCCTCTCTGCAAAACCCTGTTAAGTACCGCTGCTACACCAGGAGTTGTGGCAATCACATGGTTCAGTACTGAGTCTTAAAGTTGTGTGCTCTTTTGGCCCTAGGTTTAAAAAGCCCAGATGTAGTTTTCTTACCTTTTTTAAACAAAAATATTTTCTGTTGCCACAAATACATACTAGTCTGAAAACTTGATTCCTAAGGGCTCACACCAGAATCAAATCTGAGTTTGCCTGTTGTTACCAACCTCAGCCATTCAGGTGGTGCATGTGAAGTGTTGAAGCAAGAACCTGAAACATATCAGCCATTGCTAGGAATGCAGAAAGCAAATTGTTCAGAATGCCTGCTCATGGTGGTATGGGGAGTTTCTTCTACTCACTGGAAATGCAGAGTAAATAAAGTTTCTTTATAGTGTTAAGCTTTTTAGAATGAAATTACATTTAAAATCCACATCGTATACAGGTTAATAGCTTCTAGTTTATTTCAGATTGACTTAAAACCAAAGGGTTTTTTAAACAGTGAATGCTCAAGATGCAAGTTTCTAGTAATATATACTTAAACAGGCTAGTATAGCTCAGTTTTGGTAATAAGCAGTCCCTGAAGCCTTGTACTGTAGAACCAGAGAGGAAGAGTAGCTGTTTTTCCCTGTGAATGTCTGGAAAAACACACATAGAACGCCAAAAGCTGGCTGCATTCTAACTTAAATTCTGAGGAAAATAAGATTCCCAAACCATAAAGCTCAGGACTTCTGAGTATTGAGTTCTGTTAATGCTGACTGACTTGCCTTCTGGATTAGGCCTTTAAGGTATGTTCTTTGTAACAGAAAGTCTGGATATTCCCCAAGAACCAATCACTTCTTTTTCCCCAGGATCTCTGGGGCTTTAAGGAAAAGGAGTTGGTAATGTTTTGTGACTTTCCAATTTTGAAATACACAGTTCATCTTTTGAGATTAAGGATCATCAAGTCCTCAAAGACTAAGAAAATCAAAGGTTTTAACCCGTTAAATAAGAAAAAGTTGATCCGTAATGAGCTAATGAACATCTGTCCTCAGTTGCTTACCAATACGTAACTTCTTTGCTAGGTCAGTCCTCATAAGATATCCTTGTATGAGAGAGTTTTTAAAAGGGCTTGCACAAAAGTACAGGATAGAGTAGGAACAGAAATACTGTTAAACTGCTGATAGAGCAAATGGCTGTCACCTTTTAAACCTAACTGCATCTATCTTCACATTTTGCTATGGTAGAGTGAACTGTCTCTAGCCAGAGCTGCTCCAGCAGCCCCATCAAGCAATTGTCATTGCTGACACAAGTCTCCTTTTACTCTGTGGCTGTGAAGTGGGTGAAATCCATACACAGAGAAGCAGGTTGATAGAAGAACTTGCCTCTGTCCAACAGTTCAGCTAGGCTTCTGTTGAAAGCAATCTGAACATGTTTCTGGTTTCCTTCTCAGTTTGGACCTCACATGCTGAAGTCTACAGGAAAAATGAAGACTTTAATTGAAAAATCTTAATGTATTAAGATCACTACACAAAAGACTGTTAAGCGATTTTGTCTAGAATCTTTTATGACACAAAAAGCATGAGTACGGAGTCGTCTCTCACAACACAGGAAAAACCCGATGTGAAATGTTGAATGGAGGCACTAAACATGTTTGTATGTAATTTATCAAGGTGAATAAATTTGACTCTTATACTCAGGTATTAATTTTGCATCCAAACCTGGCTTTTCACTCAGACTTATGTGGTGGTTTTAGATTAACACTAAGTTATATATACAGCATTCTTTGTGTACTGACTGACCACCTTGAAAATTTGTGTACATGTTATAACTATAGTGTTACCTCCTTAAGTTGATATCAGTTATTTGAGCTCTAGCTGTAACTTGCACTACAGTGTACAGTTTGATACTGAGTTTTCATATCAAAGTCTTTCTTTTAAACTTGCTTTTAGCAAATGTTTTAGCCCGAAGAAAACCTGAATGCCTTCTGCTGCCTCCTGAAAGACAGCAAAAACTTGAATTAGCTGCAGAGGTCACCTGATACGAGGCATTTTAGGTAGTACCACATTTTTGTGCAGGTTTTCTCTTTTTGTTTTAAATGAGCTTCCAAGGGTGAGAGGGCAAAACCTCCTTCTATCACCCTGTGGCCAATCCAAAGAGTGCAGGACAAGCAGCACAAGTACATCTCGCTGTGGAAACCAAATGAATTTGAAATAACCAGTAGGTAGTATAGCAGAGTAAATTAATGTCAGAGTACGTGTTAAGTGCAAGTTGCCAAAAGCATACACTGCTCATCTCCGCTGTGCCAAGAAATGCTCATTGGACACCTTTTTGTCCCCAGCTGCCTTAGGCCCCTAAATGGGTTTCTAGCACCTGAGGACTGCACGAGGGCCCGTGGTCTGACTTTGCAGAGAAGATATAGTGTGAGCCATTGCACAGAATCTGTTTTCCAGGGGAAGCCCTTTCAGAGACTTCCCACAGGAGAAATTTGCTGGCAGACCATACAGTACTAGTTCCTTAACCAAGCACCTGTGCTCATGGCTCCAGCCACAGATGTGGGAAGGGCTCAGCTAAAAGTAGAAGGTAGGCTGGAAAAAAACCTGTTCACGAACAGGAGAGCTACAACCAAGCTGTACACTTGAACAAAACCAAGGTACCTGACTGCAAGTGTGAGTAGGTGAGTCTGGGTATGTCAGTGTTCCACGATGATCTGGAACAAGGACAGGTGCCTCATGTAGCATCTGGTTTCTGGGAAAAGGGAAAAGCAGCAACTTCTTAAAAGGCAGCTGAATGGCTTTGACAAGGTTGGTTACTGAAGATGACTGAAGCTTTGCTGCTCATAACTGGAAGGTAGATCATACCATTGAGGAGAGTGTTTTATGGTATGAAACTTGAAATGGTTTTATTACATACACAGTGTACTTTCCTTCCAAAACACTTTGCCATCAGCCTTACCACCAGGCCATTAAACCTTTGTGTTCTTTTAAATGCCTTTAAACACCTTTTTAGTTTTGGTTTCAAGTTTTGTATTTAATGCTCTATTTGCCACTGTATAAAATTAAAAGCAATTAAAATAAACATTGTGTATGACAGTTTCGATACTCTGCAAACAATAGCAGCCAGAGAGCAGGTGCAATAAAGTACAGTTTACCTTCTGCTATAGTGATTGTAAGTCAATACAGTGACAAACTCCATCTCCTTCAGGACTGGACTCCTTTGCTTGCCATGCAGCAGGTATGACAGCAGAGCTAGTATTAGAATAGCACAATGCTGTGAATTAAGTTACATTCAAATTAAAGAGAAATCAGGAACACATGCAAAGCTCATGCCTCACCACAAACATGACAGGAGGCACTCATGTAACCATGTCCTCTCCCATGGTACAAGCATCCTGTGATGTGCCACAACCATCCCCCTCACAGAAGGCCACAGCTTCCAAGCTACCAGCCCAGAAAACCTCTGCTGAAGTTTCCTTCTGTTGGAGACAAAACCTTTACTGAAAGTGTTTCAGCAAACATGACTGTAAATGCTGGAGCTCAACTGAAGGAACTCAGTCCAAGTACAGCATCAACTTATAAAATCCAAGGCATCACTTGACCTATTAAATGAGGCTAAAACATGAGAAACCTCATGTGCTCGAGAAGTGTCCTTCTCAAGCACTGATGCAAGGTGCAGGTAACCAGCACCACAGAAACAAAACCCTGCAGCAAGCTTTATCAGTGATGTAAAACTCTGGTAAAAAGTATCATCTACACAAGAAAATGAATTCACAATGCTGCCATCAAATAACTGATTTTAGACTTACCTGTACCTTATCTTCATACCTGTACCTTATCTTCATACCTGAAATCTTTCATACAATTCGGTCAACTGCCAGAAGCTTCCACGTTCAGTCATGGATGGGATTAGAACCAGTCTTTGTAAATCCAGTTTGGTAGGAAAAGGCAGAAGCCCTGCTGCAGGAAGGGTGTCTTAAACAAAAACTACTGACCTTTTTACTCCAGCACCTTGGTGAGCTGTACTGGTTCCTCTCAGAGCAGGTGATGGCAGTAACTGCACAGTGCTGAAAAACCACAGGTTATTTGTAAGCATCATACTGAAATATTGCTATATACCCACTCATAAACCAATGTGTCCTTTTAATGAAAATTAAATAAGCTCGTAAATAGCCTGTATCAAGCTGCAAAACTCAGATTGCTGTTGAGGCCCTGTCTTTAAACCCAGTCACAATGTGAGCCACAGAAGACCATCAGATACCTTTTTCGGTGTTAGTGTTCAAAGCAGCTGCCACCTTTTTTCTTGTTTTATTCAAAAACATCAAAAAGGAATCAGTACTTTTCCACACTTAACCCTACAAATCCATACAGACTGTAAGGAAGCTGCAGTCTCTCCATAGTGAGTTACTCTGCATATAGAGCTGTTAGTCACCTCTTTGTTCTGACAGCTCCCCCCACCACTGGAAGGTGTCCCCCTTTCAAAGAGAACCTGTTAAAATACAGCTTTTCTGTTACTGCAGGTTACAACCAAAGCTCAATATATATCACTTGATCCTTCTCTGCCGAAGTCAGACAACAGCCAGAACACTGGCAGCAAAGGAAGAAAGTTCACGCAGGTTCACACAAATGGTTTCATTACAAATTTATTTCTTTAAACATGGCCACTTTGAGATTAATGATACTACTCCAGGGAACATGAAAGAATAATAAAACAACTTCATTTTAGAAGGGAAACAATCAGGTAAGTCAGTATTTGCTTTTCAAACAGTAAAAGGCCAAGCTCCAAGAGGCAATCCATTTTGGCATACGAAGACTACTATTTTCAGATCCAAAAGCTGGCTTAGTTTTACAGTGGAAGCTGACTGCAACCTTAGCTACCTCTCCATAACGCTGGACGGTTGTAACTCAGAGGTACAGGAGCATGATGTGAAAAGAGGGTTTTTTATTAATTAAAAGTTAACAGCAACAGGCACATATTAAAATGAATATGGCAAAGCCTTTACAAATGGCTTTACGCTGAAGCTCGCTCCCAAAAATGGCTGTTGCAACAAACTGTAAACAGAATTAATAAACAGTCTTTTACAATAATAACAGGGAAATACAAATAAACTAAAAGAAAGCACCAGTTTCTCAAACTAGATTACAGTTGTGCTTACGGTACTTAAACCAATGTAAAACAAATTACAAAAATGGAATGTTTTAAGTTTAAAATTAGTCCTTTAATTTTGCCCTATAAAACCTTTTCTGCTTTTCCCATCAAGACCCCATTGTCGTGGGTAATGTTTCAGTAGAGGGAGGAATACGTAAACAATGCACTTTTTTTTTGATTACCATTATTATTATTAGGTTTCAAATCAAAAACAAATTTGGTCACTTAGCTTTGTGCATAGTTTAAGGCATCTGTAGCAATTTGTTACAGTTTCCTCCCCAGTGTGGCTGTTCATGAAATTGTCACATTCTAAAAGAATAAATTAAAAGTACGTAAAGAGAAAAATAAAGAAAAACTAAAGAACAAAACAAGAATGTTGCCGTTCAAACCCTTCCCGGTGCCCTCCCGCCCTCCCCGTCCCAAACATACTCACACACACACACACACATACACGCACGCTGCAGCGAAAGGGGCATTTGTACCCTTGTTCTGAAGGACACGCTTCCCATCCCACTTTTATTTCAGATTGGCAAATACCCTGAGCTGGTTATGGTGTTTTAGACATTCCACCTTTTTTTTTCTTGCATGTGCAGTTCAAGTGTACACGAGTGAAAACAACATGCGATGTTCCCACTGCAGAATCGCAATGCAGTTCGGACGCTTCCCCTCCCACCCTCCACCCCCCTTTCCCATCCCATCCCTTCCCAGATTCAGAAGTGTTTTCCGCCGTTAAAAAAAAACTTGCATTCCCATATAGCACTGGAGAAAAGCTTGGCTGTGCTCTATGATGAATGCTCAGTTCCCAGTGCACAAACAAAATCATGGCAAATGGGAGGCTTTTCTGGCATCCAAAGAAACACGAGCTGCAGTCTCCGCTTTGATCTTTTTCCTTTAAAAAAGCAAAAGAAAAACAAACCCCCAAGTCAAGTCGTTCCTTCACAGCCATGCGCAAAGGTTAAGTCTAGAACCGATAGTTTCAGAGTACATTTGTAAACATCAAGTCTTGCCAGAGGCAGCAGAGGATGGGCACTTCACATTTCGGTATTAAAACAGGGACTGAGTGGAAGGTATGCTTTGAACACATTTATCCAAGTCTTGCTAAATTCCAGGAAAGTGGAACAATCCATCTCAAGTCTTAGATTTGAAGAGCGTATTCCAAGTATCACAAAAAAGAAACAACCCCAAAGCCATGTGGCACAATGAAGTTTTCGTACTGTTCCTCCGAGGCTCAGTCACTGCTGTGCTTTGCATATTCAAGGTTCCGAACAAAAACCAACTGAGGCGTATGCATATTGCTCTGTGTTCAGATCTTGCAGTTTAAAAAAATTCTACTTCAAATGGTCTGTGTCAAAGGAAAACTTGGAAATAAATAATGCTGGCATCGGTTTATCATCTTACCAAAGCCATGGGCTGGCAAGTATCTCCTTTAATCCAACCGCGCAGATACCAAGAGAAGAAAGAGGCAGTTTTGTCATGAAGATTGAGGTCAGGACAGTCGAGGTTCCTGAGGTAATATGTTTGAGTCCATTTCCTCAAAAGCAGGGTCAACGTCGTCACTGCTGCCAGTCTGTTCCCTCTGCACCCCCTTCCAGCTAGCCTTGTTCAGTCCCAGGTGGCCAAGCATTGTCTGCGACAGCCTCGTGTTGGAAAACCGGGCCCATTCCCCGAACAGTGGTTCCACTAAGTAGGTCATAAACCCTTCAAAAATAAACAAACAAAAAGAAAATACTCAGACCTAGTAGTTGAAATCGTATTTAGTAGCAAACAATTCATAGTGCATCAGACCATTCTTTTTCCACCATGTGCTTAAAAGTTATCTTTACAAGATAATTGCTCAAAATGTGTAAGATTTTACTAGTCATATTATCAGAGAATAGTCTGGGTTGGAAGGGAGCTTCAAAGGTCATTTAGTCCAAGACCCCTGCTGTGAGCAGAGACACAGAATCACAGAATAGTTAGGGTTGGAAAGGACCTTAAAATCATCTAGTTCCAACCCCCCTGCCATGGGCAGGCACACCTCCCACTAAACCATGCCACCCAAGGCTCTGTCCAACCTGGCCTTGAACACCGCCAGCGATGGAGCATTCACA